>JALPQI010021118.1:0-21360 GCA_025490895.1 Thaumatotibia leucotreta
ATTTGGTTTTACTCTACTAGACAAAACTGGTTATATGTAACAAAACTATGTATTATAATAGCAAATCATTGTTGAGTTAAATCTAAACAATTTTATGTTATGGATAATAACATCGTCTTTGTTAGAAGCTAGGACTTGGTTTTTGTTGCATATTGTCAATGCTTACTCTTAAATTAGACCAAGCGGTTTATTTACATGTGAACACTTGAATTTGTTTACTGTTTTAATGTAAGACGTATACAAGCATTTATTTACGAATAGCCCAACTTAGAATAACATTATCCGTTTGGTTTTTAATACGCAAACCTGTTTGTTAATAGAAATTAACTTTAGTAACGCCATACCGAATTATGGTTAATGATGAAATAGCCAAAGTAGTTCAGTTAAATATTTTTTTCAGTGCACGTGCAAATACGAAATCCGTAATTTCCTATTTTTCTCACTTATGCGGTAATATATTATTTAAGTAATTAATTATATTTTTCAAACGTCCGCCATTATTTTATGTTGTTTTATGTTAAATGTGTGAAGCTAAAAACGTTAACTAGCTTGAAGTAGATTTTTCATGAAATATACAATTATACATACATATAATATAATACGGTCCTATTTAGTATTTACATAGCAGCTAGGGATTTTACTACCACCGCTTATTTGCATGAATTTAATTCGGGGGCGTTTTACGAGAGTCATTTGACATTTGACTTTATAGTGTTGTTTGCGCATCTTCAGAGTAGGATTAAGGATTGAGTTACGAGCAAAGACATGATGTTTGCATGTTCATAAGTTAACTACTTACAAATTTCAGGAAGCGGGTTGGTCCTATGACAAGGGGTAGGGAGGCGTAAGATAATAAAAGTTGTATCACAAGGAGCACACGTCTTTCCTTTTTGACGTAGTAACTCCAGCGTGCTTAGCCACGTTGCCAATCGCTAACGCTTAGTAGCGTTTCGCAGTTTTCCCTCTCTGTCACTCTTTCATATTAGTGCGACAAAGACAGTTAGCTGCTTTTCGCTTACGATTGACAATTAAGCATTAGCGATTGGCAACTTGGCTAAGCACCCAAGTAATTTGATTGAAGACATATTTATTGCTCCAATTTTCGAATAGCCTGAAGAGTGGTGAAAAGTTAGTTCAGTATTAATGGTAGAATTTAGCGGCAAAACTTATACAAAATCTTTGTAGAGGTTTTTTGACTATTCAGGATCGAACTTTGCTTTTGCTTCGAGCGTGTAAAAATAATAAGTCGAGAAACAAAACCAGGCATAGGATTCATTTGTAATGTACAGGTAGCAGAAATTTTGCCGTAAATATTGTTGCGGCAGTTAATATATCATTAGCCTTTGAATTCAAATGTCAGCGAGCCTATAACATGAGTGCGTTGCATTACTATGTGGGCAGAATTATTTTTATGTATGGAATTATTTAAATCTACTTATTGTGTTTTATACTAACCCCCGTTAAAAATTTCACCCGTATTAGATTTACACTCTGTATATTCCGCGATGTTACTGTGAAGCTACTAAAGACTGGTCTAAAGAAGTAGTCAACTAGTCTCAGAAAGTTGGGATTTTTCATGTGACTCAATTGACAAACTCGTACTTTCATACAGATTTAGGATCAAGTAGTATGTCAGCTGAGTAACGATTAAAATTCATAGAAAATAAACTCAAACTTCGTTAAAATCTTCGGCATTAGTTACTTTATTTATTGATCATGTAAATTAATTCTTTCTCAAATAGAAAATACGATATTATAAATATTGAAGTTTTTCGTGAAACGGAAATTTACAAACCATACGAAAGAAAGTTTTTATTGGGTCGGCAACGCGCATGTGACACCCCTGGGGTTGCAGGCGCCCATAGGCTACGGTGACTGCTTTCCATCAGGCGGGCCGTATGCTTGTTTGCCACCGACGAGGTATAAAAAAAATAAAAAAAAGAAGTTATTTCGTCATCAGATACAGTAAGGTAGGTCTTTATTATAAGTGTCACTTCTAAAGAAACGTACGTAGCATTCTACCTATTGGCGGTTACAAAGAAACTTAACACCCATGCTTGTATCAACTGAGGTAAACAACACATAAAACCTTTATCTCTTGAACTACAAGATCTGCGACAAATTGCCAATTTTCTACCAAAACCGTTTCGGCGACTACTCTTAACAAAATAATTCGCAGGATTCTCGACCTTACGGTATTAATTATAGAGATACTGGAATATTTCACGGGCGATCACACTATTTTGGTAAAAGTATACGACGTCATCCGTCGAACGCACAGTGGGCCCAATGCTCGGATTAGTGGGTAAATGCATTGGTAGTAAATTTTACGAGTATGCAAATGAAACGGTAGATTGGACAGTAAAAACTAAGCCTTGATATGTAGGCTGTGCACAATTTATGTAAGTCGAACAGATTGCTGAAAATTGTGTACCAAGAAAAGTGGTCAAATATCGAGTTCAATTTTCATGTTATATTTTTTTTCTATGCCATCGTTAACATCGTCCCTATTAAGAGTCTCCTCATTAATAAAATAAGAAAAATAAGACCTTTTTGCCTCTGTAGCTTTGTTGGTACCTCTAGCTGCCTACAAAATCTGGAGTTTCGTGTTCTGATCTTGGCGAGGACACTAACATGTGAATTTATAACAAATCTTTGTTTCTTAGTCATGAATGTTTCTATGTATTTATTTTAATATCTATTTGTTGGTTAATTACCCCATGATATTTATTACGTATTTATGTATAACTATAATATACCTACACACCAAGATACTTAATACAGTGACATAACTAATATTATAATTAAACATATAAAACTATAAGTATTCTTATATCATTACAAATATACATAATTATAACCTTATTATCTCCTGAAGTAAAGGTCATTTTACAGTGGATCAGGAGGCTTAATCAGTGGGTAAGAGGAAAAAACGTCACTTTTACAACCATAAAATTTGTTTCGCAATCATTACTTCTACTTAAATTATTGAATGAAATGTATAATTATGCGTTTCACAAACAAACTCACTGATTTTACTGTCAACATTCAATTAAAATGAATAAAAAAGGAAACTGAATCCA
Organism: Thaumatotibia leucotreta; assembly: GCA_025490895.1. NCBI lineage: Eukaryota > Metazoa > Arthropoda > Insecta > Lepidoptera > Tortricidae > Thaumatotibia > Thaumatotibia leucotreta. The sequence continues at coordinate 3,084 of JALPQI010021118.1, forward strand.
CCATTAACTCGTCAGGAAATGGTCGTAAAAACTAATCTGGTCATATGTGAAGAACGTTAAGGTTCAAATTCAACTAATACTCTTTCACTTGAGTAATATTGGGACACCATTTTAAAAACGTACATACTTTCGGATTAAAACAAAACAGCATTTAAAAGTCAGTCTTAAAATTTTTATTTCGAATGAAATAAGAACTATTATTGCTTGTTTTTGAGCTTCGAATTTTAGTGTTTAGAGGGGTTGATTGATACAATACCAGAAAAGGCTCAGGTGCGTAACGAACTAATTAATTTCAATGCCCGCATTTGATTACACAAATCAAATGGTGTGAGGGTGAAATGAGAAATCGCTAAGAAATTTTGTTCGTCACGTTTTCGAGCTTGTTTCCGGTGCTTTTTGTGTGTGACGGCTCATTATTGGACACAATATGCCTGTGAATTTATAGAGCCGTTTTTTTATTCAATTTAAACTTTTGCTCCAAGACGTTTTAAAATAAAAAAACAGCCTATGGAATAATACGTCTCTGTCCAATTGCACGGCGATATTTCAAATGACATTGAAAATTTGAAAAAAATAATATCAAAGGTAGGTAATTACGTTACGGTAAAAAGAAGTTATAATGTATTAAATGCATGAATTCAATAATTATTTATTGGTAATAAAATTAGTGAAGTACCTAGTAGAAGTAAAAAATCAACGTATGTAACATTATTAAGTATTTAGTTAAACGAATTAATAAGCTACCTAGATTAAAAATGAAATATAAAATAACCGGATAAATAAATATTATTTATCTCACTTGCAATGCTGTCTCAGCGCGCCATTGCTTGCATGCGTAGCGGGAGTAATAGAAAAGTGAAATTCCCTAGGGAGTAATAGAAATGTCAGTACGTCAAAATAATATTTTGTCTTAAAACTTATTTTTTTGTCCGCCAATATGATGAAAATGTATGCATCACGGTCGGTAATATTTTAATTTACTTGTATAATAAAAGGAAATGTAAAATCTATGCTTCCCTAGGTCTACTATCGGAACGGTCACCATGCCCCCGGCACAGGTGTCGTCGCTTCACACGGACAAAACGCAAGCTTTACGACGCTCCATTATTTCACTCAGTAATGGCTGGCCTGGGTGGGATTGCGTTTTATTTCTGTAATAAGTATTTTTTGTGCGCGTCACCGCAGCGGGCGCCATGTTTGTTTTTAATTTTGGCTCTTTGTACTTCCGAGCTTTACTGTCTTTGGTGAGATAACATCGTTAACCGAATCTGAGGGATGTGACTTATCGTTTATTTCTACTTCACTAATTTGAACGCAAATATGTAGAGAGCTCGAACCTATTTATTTGAAAAATACCAATCCTATATCGTATCACATATACTTATAAATTTATGAAGAAAACCCAAACACAGAAATATGTACAGCCCAAACAGAATAATGATGCGAGAAAAGTGTATTATTTTGGCATGATTGCATGTTCTTTAGTTTTTATTTGATTAGTGCAATCCTCATAAATCTACCCTTCATATTAATGAATCATCAATTTTCAAGCTTTATTTTATATTCCGTGGGAATACATGCAGGCAGTAGAGGGGCGCAAAACGTTTTGCGGTTATTTTATGAAATAATTTAACTGATTGCGGTAAAGTTAGGACTTAAATGTATTTTTAAGTACATATATCATAAATCCCATATATAGGTAATTCCATCATCAATTAATTATTCGATTAGATAATAGTGACAAATACATATGAAACTCAAATTCCAAAGATTTCAAGCATCACTATTTTTTCTTAAGACTGACTTATCCTCTTACTCATTATTTTCTTGGTCAACGAAATACAACTAGGTTTGATACTAAACTACTAATTCGATTAACCATCCTTAGAATATTCCTGTAATCGTCGTTCCATGACAATACGGTTGCTAGTTGCTTGATTTCATGGTACTATATCAACTAGAAGAATCATAAATATAATAATATTGAGTTCCCATTACGAATGTATGCGAAAACCTACATTAACGGCCGGGCCGTGATAAAGTTCATTTAACGTAGATCCCAAGGGATACTTTGATGCTTAGAGTGACTCAACGTGAGTTTTAGTGGAAAAAACTTTTTTTTTATGTTATTAGACATAGAATACCAAAAAAAAAAGCGTCGGAGCTAGTGCGCCAGCGTCCGAAGTGACGTATTCATTTCAACTTTATAAATATTCCCGCATAAAAACTTACTGACGGACAGACAGAAAAACAAACGAATTAACAAGCAACGAAGTGTTTCATATGGATTCCTTCGTTAACCGAGTAACAAAACCCTAAAAATATAAAAGCTAGAGTAACGTGGCAATATGAGGCAATTTTAGCTAAAAAAAAAATCTGATCGTGCATTCTTCTAAAGAGTCCCCTTGTTTCGTCACATTAAACACCGCGCAAAGCGGACCTGCTAATAAATGATTACATCAAAAAATAAATGATTACATCAAAACAGCGAACGTAACGATACAACTTTAATTAAATTAATTGTTAGCCGTTGCGATATAAATGACGAGAAATGGAATGGACAAAAAAAAACGAGATTCCCAAAGATAAAAGCAATAATAAAACACTTCCCCTGTAACGTGCGGGTTGGCAGTGACGATTTTCCAAGGTTTTTTTGTGATACGACTAAGTTAGGAAAATATAGTATTCATAAGTTGACAGCCTCTATAGCCTAGTTGGTAGTGACCCTGCCTACGAAGCTGGAGGTTCCGGGTTCGAATCCCGGCGAGGGCATTCTTTGTGTATTTATTTATCACAAATGTTTGTTCCTTGGTCATGGCTGTCTATGTATATAAGTATCTATATGTATCTATCTATTATATATATCGTCGCCTGGTACCCACATCACAAGCCTTAATTGAGCTTACCTTGGGACTAGGTCGATTTGTGTAAGATGTCCCGAGATATTTATTTATTATTTATTTATTTATAAGTCAATGTTAAAAAAAATTGTAAAAACTGAAGATTTTTTTACATCACTTAATTAATTCAATTGAAGTCAAGGAAGAAAGAAATATCTGAAATGTGAAAAGCAATAACTCATTTTCATCATATAGGTATCCATTATATGATGAGAATGAGTTATTTCCTTTATGTTTAGTGCTATTTATTTTGTGTTTAGTAGCCTGGAAAAAAGAGTTAGAAATCAAAAGTTACAACACTGTCATGGTGTACCGTATCATTTAGATTCATTTGAGAAGGACGGCGCTACACAGTATTGCCACTTTTTAAATTTCTACTCTTATTTGCAAAACAGTACGTTTTTTATATTACAACACAAATTATTTTATAACCTTACTAGATGCCTCGCTGATGGTTTAAATTCGACGCAGTGCAGCCGCACGCAACCCGCATGGAGCGATGATTCAGATATTACTATTTACCTCTAATGTATCCACATAGGACGTGATATTAATCACAGTTGTTAAACAGCACCGGTCAGGGGGACTGAAGTTGATATTTATTCATAATAGCACAACAAGTAGGTATTAGTTGTGTTCTTATTATGCATATTGTTATTAAAAATAAATATTGATTGCCCCCGACTCCGCGGCAAACCAAAGAAGAGATGGCTAGATGTCGTGAAGGCTAACATGAGTGTGAATGGGCTTACAGTAGGTATAAGATACCCAGGATCGAGCAAAGTGGAGGAAATGTAGCAGGAAAGCGGACCCTGGCAAAGGCCGAGGTTTAACGCTAGCTAGAAGAAGAAGAAGTTGGCTACATATAATCCTTCAATCAGCCTCGAAGTTCACTGCAGGACGTAGGCTCCTCCTATGAACTATGCGTATAGAATGGACCTATTGGAGGTATATTCCTATCATCGCCACGCTGTGCCAGCGCTTCGGCGATTGCAATAGTGTGTCCACTATGATGATGCTGCTGTCCATCATCAATCTTCTATAAACGAATATTAAGTGATACTTTAATCCCTTAGTCGACTCTTACGACACCCAAGGGAAGATTTGGGGGTAGTAAAAAATGATTATATACTTACTGCCGCCACCACGAGCTAAACAAACTAAAAACAACTAATACCTACATAATAAAATCTTCAAAGTATTTAAGATGAATTGAGCGTGGTCTAACGTAGGTGAGCACTAGGTAAAATATACAGGGTGAAATCAAATTGGTAATACAAAATAATATTTTCTGGATCTATTCGTGATTACGATCAACTTTTACTAAGGGACTTATATCGAATTTGGCAGAAAAAATGTGTAAATTCTGGTTTCATAATTTGTATGGGGATGAAGATTTTGAAGTGATGTTTTCGAAGATGGTCTCATAGTAAAAGTTGGCTGTAGTCATGAGTAGATTCAGAAAATATTATTTTGTATCACCAATTTGATTTCACCCATTATTATTTTCTTCCTATGCTATTATTCTTTATTTTTTCACCAAACGACAATCAAAACACTGTCATTGCCAGAGCAAACGATTTATTTGAACAAACAGAATATTATAAAGCGATTACTCGTCGCCTGATACAGGTTGTTCAATATTTGAACAAGTCGAATTACGGCTGAACGCAACCTAAATTCACTTAATTGCCACCCCTGTCGAAAAACTCTGCCCTCTCTTATCATCATGATTTTTTCATACTTTACGATAATATGTTTTTGACTTGTGAGTTATGACAAATATAACGTAGGTATATTATATAAAGAGCAAGCGGTAATTCCTACTGAAAGATGCTACTAGCCCCTATACACAAATAACTTCTAGGTTATTTTTTTTTTACACTTGTGACCCAGTAATGCAAACAGAAAAGGAAATTACGGCTTAGTAATTATTTCTTAAATTAATATTATTTTTGTACAAACGGGAGTATTTCGAAATACGAACTGACTAGACAAAACATATGTATATGCCTTATACGAATACCTAGTATTTTTCAGAAATAGTTTTGTGCTTGTCACTAGATATGTAGCTTCACAAATTTAAATAAGGACTAAAACTAATATTCAGAATATTTTACTTCTTTGATTGTTGTAAAAGTTTCATGCATTGTTGTTATTAGTCAAATTAAATATTTGTAGTTTACAGTCATGCAGTACTACGTACACTATACCTACTGCTCGTTCGAAAGTAGACAATTAGGCTATCTCCCAATTTCGTATCCCATATATTTTAACAGCATAAGAATTCCCTAATTCGACGTGGATTGATGCAAATGACACCTCCATACACACGACGAAGACTGAAAAACTTAACTTTGCTGCAAAGGTAAGCCATTATGATCTTAAAAACTTCAATAGTTCAAACATTAAATATTTCAGAGCTGCTCTGCGCAAGTTTGTAAAAGTAGACTTCGTAGTCTACTACAACATTAACAAGAAATCTGAGATAAACAAAACTGTCCCTTATAGCTATGATCGTTTGAATTTAAATCAATTTTAAAAACGGATTTATTTAAGTTTGTAAACTCAGTGACACAATTGTATTGACTCAGGGACATATTATTTATACAGAGGGATATTTCTTTTGTTGTAAAAACGGTGTCTGATTATTTAATGTTACTGCTTAAGGTAAAGTACCTACACAGGGTAGGGGTTGAAATAAATGGTAGTTAAAATATTTTGTGTCAAAATCGAGTGGTAAAATATTGAAACGACGATAAGGACACTAAGAACGATAAATTACGTAAGGACCTATTAGGTGTTTTTACTAAGGTTATTTAGTTATAACCGTTATACCTAACGGTTATACGTTATAGTAACTAGTAAATATTAGGCTAGCTAAAGCTATGTATAGTGTAGTTAGTTATTGATATACCTACGCAGAAGATTTGGTATGCCTAAAACTGCTAGAACGCTGTTCAACAGTCTGAATAGACCATACCTATCTCCAATAACTAGAACCAAAATACATACGCACTGGACGCACTAAGACTTTCCAATCGCTATAAATGCAATAAAAACAGTAAATCAGAATACAGCTTGTGTAAAGTGGCGTTGGCACTGCCTGTAATGGATAGTGGGACAGCTCATTGTTGCCTGGCAACATCTTAGTCCTTTATGTAAAAAAATTTAGAATATTCAACAGGTGTTGAATATTCCCTATTTTTTTAAACCTTCCACTTGTCTCCGGTTACCCTCAAAATGCGGGATGGTATTAAAAATAAAGATTGAATATCCTTATTATTAAATTTCACTTTCAAACGTTCAACCAGCAAAACAATGACAATATCGACCTTGTTTCCGCCAAATATGAACTAATTAGAAAGGCGCCAAATAAACATGCGTGATTCTTTTATTAGGAATGTGACCAAATTTGCTCGAGCTGTATCTTGCATGAAAATTTGAGCAGTCCGAGATTTTGGTATGATGGTTTTTACGATTCGCACCAAAGATTATAAAGGCCAGTGGATCAGTAATACAGGGTGACACATCGAGTCCTTAAAGCTAAAATGTACGATGATTAAGCCAAACGCAAACGAATCTCGGCATTCCGACATTAATGTAGCTCTCAAAATTGTTTAAATATAAATATTCAAGTTGTCTGCGAAAATGTAAAGAAACATAAGTATTATTATTTTAATTATGACTAATTTGAATTCAGAGTCGTTTCGATGAAAAGTGAAAGCGAATAATATTAATGAGTATCCCTTATTTGGATTTGTTGATGCGTAGCAGCTGAGTTTGAATGAAACTGATGCGTCAGTAGGTATGTCCTTTCGTTAGCATATTCACTTTTTAACAGAAAGACGTTGTACCTATTGATTAAGTTCTACTAGTAATACTCGTAATAAATAAAATAATTTGAAATAAAATGGTCACAAGGAAAATTCATGGTGTTTTTTACATATTTTTGACGAACTAATACAGACACAAATGGCTAGCTCAAAAGTAAAATAAAGCGACTATTAATGACTATTATAGTCGTATAATACGCGTTGGTAACTTAATGATTACGCTAATGAATCTAATTCCTGATTCAATTTATCGCCCATATTCGATGCACATAAGGTATAATAAAATAGTAAAGTGCTTATAACAAATAGCAATAATTGTTTTGCAAATCAGTCCATAGTTCACGTCGCTATAAATTCAGGAACATAACTTCAAAATACCAGGAATTGCTTTCAGATAGAGATGCCGTGCTTAGATAGATTTTGTTTAATATCTTTTTGTGGAGGCACTATAGTGTTGTCAGATTTATTTCACATACTTACAAATGCATTTACAACAATCTTCTGTGTGTTCTGTGTGTTTCTGTGGTAACAAACTTAATTATATAATTTAAACCCTAATCACAAAATATTCTCACTAAATCTGAATATACATTAGCTGTCAAGCTAATGATCCCTGTCATCGGAATAAATGTAGAATGCTCTAATAAGCCTGTACACAACTTTGAGTGATTTTGATAAATTCAAACACATCTTGCTGAATGACTACACCACACCTTCCTCAAACCATATGGTTTGAGGAAGGTGTGGTGTTTACCATATGGTAAAGATGATGAGATGAATTATGTAGATATTTTAGGCACATTCCTTTAACTGACGAATGTGGTACATTAAACCTGCTTGACTATTTGCTTTCTGAACTTCACCGGATCCCACCTTAATCCCCCAACTGTTCCAAAGTAACAAATGGAACGGAAACGTACAAAAATAAAATATGATCTATAATTACCTTAATTAAACTAGTGTAAACTTTTACACCTGATTTTACAACCTAATAAAATAACAAATTGACCGTAAAAAAGAACATTTAGGTGATGTGTAATTTTTTACGAAAACTATAGCATTTGTTTGTATGGCTTGGACAAGTGTGCGCGTGATCATAGCCACGATACGGGTGAGGTGAATAAAATTACAATACATTATAATTTTGATGATTTGGTGCTTGTTCAAATTTGAATATGTCAAAAATTGGGTATAATTACAAATATATAAAATATACTTCGTATCATTATCTTTAAAATAGCGGATTTTTTTTCTATATATTTTGGGTTAGGTATTTATGGTGTTTGTATGCGATTTTAATTAAGCCGACTGAAAATTACTGATTTTATATCAACGAGTATATTCTTGTCACTAGATTGCAGGGATCGGAACCGGTTTTTTAGAAAAACCTCGAAATAGCTCAATAATTTTAAATGTTTAACACTTTTTACGTAGTATTCAACATTTTATGTAATTATTAACACCGTATTTTCGAATTACTCCATTAATAAAAAAAATATACACCGAAGAACGAAAAAGAACGGAATTCGAACCGTTCTTTTGTATGGCGAAAAAACCGGTATCCGATCCCTGCTAGATTGTATCAGGCCACGGCCGGACAACCCGAAACTTCATTTTTAGGGTTCCGTAGCAAAAATGGCAAAAAGGGAACCGTTATACTTTCGCCATGTCCGTCTGTCCGTCTGTCCGTCCGTCCGTCTGTCGCAGCATAGCTCAGTGGCCGTTAATACTAGAAAATGCAATTTGGTAATTATTAATCATGCCAACAAAGTGGTACAATAAATACTAGAATTTTTTTTTTCGGGTAGCTCCCCAACAACTCGTGAAGTGGGGATGTTTTTTTTTTGTTTGCTGTAATCTTATAATGTGGTTTTAAAAAAAGTTTTTTTTCTAAAGTCAATATTTTCGCAGATAATTGCTCCAGCAGAAAAAAAATGTTCTATTTTAGAACCACTCGCTTCGCTCGTGGTTCAACTATAGAATCCTTTCGCTTGCTCGTGTTTCAATTTCATACTCGCGGGTAAAATACAACTTTGCACCCTTGTATAACAAATAACTATTAACCGTGGTAACTACGCAACTCAATTACTAAAAAGGAATAACTTCTTGTTTAATAATTCATTACCAAACAGTGAATAATAATTCTCGATTCGTAGCCAAATTACTGCGAAAAAATTAAAATAAATTCCTGTTTCGTATTCAACTACGAAACAGATTACGAATGCAGAAAATGAATTCCGCTTTGGTAATGAATTACGAAACGGTGAAAAAAAAATCTTTTTACGTAGGTATCTACGAAACCATAAATAATTATGAAAACGGACCAAAGGTAAACTTATACCCTTTTCCACAGAAAGCTATGTAAACCCAATTAATATTATATGACATCGGTTACAGGCTAATTCTGGCACAAATTCAGTACATCAGTTTTGTCAGCCCTCGTAGCCTAGTTGGTAGTGACCGTGATTACGCAGCTGGATGTCCCGGGTTCAAATCCCAGCGAGGGCATTAATTGTGTGTTTATTTATCATAAATATCTGTTCCTTGGTCGTGGCTGTGTATGTATTTAAATATCTACATGTATTATGTATATCGTCGCTTGGTACTCACACCACAAGCACAAGTCTTAGGTAATTGAGCTTACCGTGGGACTAGATCGATTTGTGTAAGATGTTCCATAAGATATTAAATTTATTTATTTATTTTATTATTTATCAGTCCTATATTGTCGACTGGCTGATGCCAGTATCTTTGTTTGTACTGATGGAAAATTGCCTATAGGTACCCTTATATCAGCTGAATATTCGAATAAAATTAAAGGAGCATTCAGATAGATACTGATAATAGATTGATTATCGATAGCAGGGGATATCACACAACAATTGATAATGACAAGTGTTTATTGTTATTATTTTAGCATATAATCAGGGCCCGTAACTTTCATGCCGATGACATCAATTTGACGTCACGCTCCACTTAGGGTGATCCCAAATAGTTTTATTGTGAATTATTAATAAATAAATAATAAATAAAATAAATATCTTGGGACATCTTACACAAATCAACCTAGTCCCACGGTAAGCTCAATTAAGGTTTGTGATGTGGGTACCAGGCGACGATATATATAATAGATAGATACATATAGATACTTAATTACATATACAACCAAGACCAAGGCGCAAATATTTGTGATAAATAAATACACAAATAATGCCCTCGCCGGGATTCGAACCCGGAACCTCCTACTTTCGTAGGCGGGGTCACTACCAACTAGGCTACGGAGGTACGGAGGCTGTCAAATGTCATTAGTCGTTAGTCGTCAATCATTTTAGTAATGTACAAATGACTTCAAAAGTAGTATATTTACTCGTGAAATCAATAATACCTACTTGATACATGCTTTACGTTAAAGATCAATTCTGTTTTCTATGTAATTATTGAAATTTGTTAACAATATTATTTAATAAAATGTATGCATAAAAACAAATCAAATAGTTTTATTTATGTTTCACGTATCAAGTAGGTATTATTAATTTCACGCGTAAATATACTACTTTTGGAGTTATTTGTACATGATTAAAATTATTGACGACTAATGATTAACAATTATCAATAAAACTATTTGGGATCACCCTAAATGGAGCATGACGTCAAATTGATGTCATCGGCATGAAAGGCGGGCCCTGCATATAATCTTTTATGAATTGAACCTACGAACAAATAAAACATGGAAGCCTCACACGCCATATTAAATTGCCTTTCAAAAACGGTCCTGAATTTTAGTTGACAAGTGTCACTCCCTCTTCAATGCATCACGGTAATGAGTGTCAATATCAACCTATAAAAACTTAAACCGCCATTTAAAATTAGTTGTGAATGGTCCGTCAAAGTTTTGATTGGCTTTATTCTATAAACATTTGTCAAAGATGTTGCGCCGAAATATGCGCGGTGTTAAGAAAAGCGCTATGTCCTGCCCATCTTGTCACAATTGAACAATTGCTTTTGGGGGCATTTTTGAGCTGGCGTTAGACGTCCATGTTATATATGGTCGCAGGATTGAACTATATTGCTGCTACTTCGAACCTATGCGCTAAAATAATAATTGAAGGGTCCACGGAAAAAACAAGTCCAATACTTAAAAAAAATCAGGGCAAATTCACACCTTATTCTGTTAAAATTAAGGTGGTTTTCCTTCTGTAATTTGAATCGACTAGACATGTTCTTTCCGTGGACCCTCAATTATGAATTACTCACAAGTACCTACAGTCACCGTATGTATGTACACTTGACCAGTTGAACATGTCCGTAACGATGAGAAACGATAAAATTGGGACCATTGGAAGTATCGCAATACAATCTAAAGTAGGTAACGTTTACTTTTTGTAAGAACAAGGTGAATAATTAAAAACAATTTAACGACGAATTTCAAATAACTACCGTTATGCTTTAACTCATAGGTACATTTTATTTATGCTAGCCTATTCAAGTAAATTAAATACAGGCCTGAGGATGAGATAAATAATTTCTTATGCTGATAATAACAATTCCTTCCACATACAAAACAGATTCAAATTTTTCATAGGCATAACCTAATCTTTGTCCAATTCAAATACATTTTCCTTAAGGCATTTAACATTTTAATCACCACCACGGGTACTTTGACAAGTTGCCAATCGCTGACGCTTAATCGTCGATTGTAAACGAAAAGCAGCTAACTGTCTTTGTCGGACTAATATGAAAGAGTGATAGAGAGGGATAACTACGATACGCTACTAAGCGTTAGCGATTGACAACTTGGCTAAGCAGACAGGTAGTTTGATGTTGAAATTATTAAAGGCCAAGCCACACTGGATTCGTGTAGAGCACGTGCACGAGCGCGTGTTTGTTGTAGCGTATGAAATGTCATATTAGATGACAAACCGCTTGCGTGGCGTGCACGTGCACGTGACATTGCCAATAAACTTAGTCCACCGCTTTTCGAACTCGAAAACAATTTTCTCTTTGTCAGGATAAGTGCTGTAATACAGAGAGTTCAAAGCCAGCTTCTTCAGAAGTCTCAAATCAGCATGACGGCTGGCAACTGCTAAAAACGTCAAATAGTAGTCATGGGACATTGGATCCGCCTCCCATATTCCTGGATCATCGCTGGACAGAACTACAGGTAAACCCTCGGCAAGGAACGTCGCCATAGGATGATTTCGCACATCTTCAACTAACTTCAGAACGTGGTTGGACACAACGTTCACTTCCAGCGCTATTCCTCTCTTCTTGATTTCTTCTTTTAGAAGAGGATGCTTAGCTATAGCGAAACCGTGTCCTATACGTTTTGCATTCAGGACTATAGCGTCGAAAATGTTCTCATCACTTAAACCCTGCCAGTTAGTCTCACCAGCATGAAAGAAATAATCCAAGTCGTCTGCAGCATTAACGAGCTCTGGCAAAAAATTTACAAGAGAGGGAGCTAAGTCTTCTTGGCCGACCAGATCAAAACCCGCAAAGAAACCGGGTAATTTATTCTTTATGACTTTCGCTATCCGAATATACTCTTCCACTGAATCAGAGTCACCCATTTTTAAAGGCGCGTAGATTAATTTAACACCGAAAAAATCTGGATGGTTACGTACAAACTCATCCATCACTTTTTTGTACGTCTCCGCGGTCACTGTGGCGTCATAAGTATTACCTTCTAAATCGTACAGCCCCGGCAAAACACTCCGCATTTCAATATACATGATATTATCTTTTCTGAAGGCTTCCAAACTGTCGTAGAAGTATTGCTCCCAAAGTGGTTTATAGTAGAACAATCCACCGGTCTTGATGAAATAATTTGCGAAAGGCGTCCACACTTTATTTATGTCAGTGTAAACGTCCTGAGGATTTTCAATGACCAGGGTGAAGTGTTTTCTGAGTTCAGCGTCAAATTTTTCAACATTACCCGATGAATATCTGAGGTTCTTTAGCAACTGCCATTGATTGACACATGGCGTGTTGGGGGTATTAACTGAGAACAAAAACTTCACGGTATCATATTCGTAGCAAATATATAAATTATCCCAGTACGTATATTTTAAAACATGGTCAGGGCTTAATAGTCCAGTGTCATGGGCATGTAGAACAGCTCCCTTCGGCATTTTCTGTATAATTTTGAATAAAGGCGATTGCTTAACAGCGTCCTTATATTCAAAAAAGTGTTTAGAACAATTAAACAATCCTGGGTTTTTGAATCCATTGTCAAGTTCGTTTAATTTAAGAGCCATAATGGTTTGATTAGCAACTTGTTCACTGTCACTTAAAGCGATATCACTGCCTACCATCATGCTGAGCTCTTTATTTAAAAGATAGTTCCTCTCATTTTGCACTGTCTCAAGTTTATTTGATATCACTCCGGGCGCTAATAATAAACAACCGATCAGTGCCCACATGGTTGGTAAATAATGTCAACAACAGTTCACTCAACTTTATAAGAAACAAGATCAAGGCTGCTTTCTCATGCTTTGATACGAAATATATGTTTGAACTTGAAGGTAGCTCATGCGCCTGTGACGACGGCGTTCCAACTGCTATCTCGCGCTGATTCAAATCAGTATCAATAGCTTACAACTAAAGGTAACTCCTTAAATCGTACGAGATACCAACTGATATTCAACAAACGTAATTATCTAATTATTTGTGTCCTTTTACATATTCGTTTCTGCGAGTAATCTTTTTTGTTGCCATGTTATGATAAATTATCGTATTAACATTTTTCGTTTGATGTTTCATTAATTTCATTATCATTTCATGTCGTTACAAAAACATTTTTTCTACTCGAGCTATCTAATCTGACAATTGAGTGACTGACAGAGGTATCTAAAACACCCACAGATTAAATATAATATGTCTATGAAAACACCCTAATTTGAGTTGTGGTGCTAAATTCTAACTGTCTACTTGTAAGTGCATTGTGTGACGGCTAGCAATCACACAAGATAACATTGTGAAACTGTTTTTTTTTATTTTATGCTGCGACCATAAAGTTAGAAACCGCGCTAGCGCTTAATAGAGAAAGGAAGCGTGTGAAAGAGAAGCCACCAGTTATATGAGTATTACACGAGTGCGAAAAAGATAGACAACAATGCCAAAAGCATAACCACTTTCGAAGTGACATATCAGCCGTATCAGCCTGGTCGACGGAGATTGATATTTTAAAAGTGATTTTATAATTAAATCTTAATAAGAACGAATTTATACAGATCATGAAATCAATATGGTGTCGTGTTGTGTAAATGATTGCCTTGTTTCCCACTACAGAAATAACGACAAACACTCGTTTCACAGGTAAATATGATGTGCCGGTTGATTGTTTTCAAAGGATATTTTGTCTATTTAGTAGCATTAATTGTGTGAATTATCAAATTGTAGCATTAATTGTTAGTTGTTCTATCACTGTGAGCTAATAATTTATCACAATAGTTAATATTAAAGGATACTTTGTGTAAAAATTTAAATTGTTACGCTACGCTAGAGCTCGACTAAATATTGAACTACCAATATCGATATTTGTTCGATAAACGTACCCAATCAGTCTATTTCTTACAATGCTGTCATGATACTAGATTTTAAACACAAATGTGTATTTAAATAACTTACAGGACCTTATTATGTTTTATGTTATATTAGTGTGTTTTTTCCGTTAACTTTAAGTGAAGTTATCTAGTTTAAATATAATTAATTTCTCCTAGAAACTAGTGGCTTAATTCTTACTGTTATTGAATGAATAAGAATAGTACATTACTGCAAAAGCCGGGATACGAGGGTTTTCAGGCCGAATACGTATTTATGTATCAGTAGGTACAGTCGAGTTCATAAATATATGAGCATAGAAAAGTACATATGCATCTGAACAGATTCACCAATCAAAAATATGTGTACATATACCCTGTCATATTAATCTGAACATGTGTCTCATTAATGTGTACCTAATCATCTGAAACACAAAACTTTTTCCTTATATTTTGACAGTCATAGAAAAGAGTACCGTACTGTCAAACTATACTTTTCTCTCTTTTACTTTACGTATGATGTCATAGAAGTGTCATTAGTATTTGCTTGCGGCTTTTTAATCTTTTTACCCATTTGTTTGCAGCACGCTGAGCCCTTATTTCCCGACCTCTCCAGTAATAACTCCTCTCCAGTGACTTCTGTTTTTCCCATGTAACCTGTCCAATTTAACGGAAATAAAAAACACCGTGTATGCAAGAATAGTTGCTCTTATAAAGTTTAATGGTTATTTTCTCAAACTTGCTACGGAATGTTGATGTTACTTACTTTAAATTAAACCCGGAAATACTATGTATCCGGTGTCATGTGCTAAGATGATATGTAAAGAGATTTCATATATTTATTTCACACCTAGGACTGCAAACAGACTGTCTTTTGTTTTGAAACGTCAAATTGTGACACTAAGACTTGACATTCAGCCACAGAAAAAAAAAAACCTTAGAACTAATGTCTATACCACCAGGTAAAAGGATACCTCAAACAGATTAAAAAATAGTTCGGCGCGAATGTTTTTTTTTTAATGTTTTACGACACTGTAACTATTGGTATATCTACAAATGAAATAGTATGGTTCGGCGAAATCAGTCCGTTTTATTTCACGGCAAGTTTGAGAAAAGCACTATACAAATCTCGGCGAGAAACAGGGTTACAGGCCGCGTATCCCTATCTGGCCTCAGTTCCTTCGGCCAGATATATCTACTTGGCCTGTAACCCTTCGTTTCCCGTCCTATATCCTCGTCCTGCCCGTATACTAAATAAAATAAAATAAATAAATATCTTGGGACACCTTACACAAATCAACCTAGTCCCACGGTAAGCTCAATTAAGGCTTGTGATGTGGGTACCAGGCGACGATATATATAATAGATAGATACATATAAATACTTAAATACATAGACAACCATGACCAAGGAACAAATATTTGTGATAAATAAATACACAAATAATGCCCTCGCCGGGATTCGAACCCGGAACCTCCAGCTTCGTAGGCAGGGTCACTACCAACTAAGCTACGGAGGCTGGCAAACTGGTATACTAAATTAGAGCTTTTGAAATTGAAACCTAATGAGTTCGAAAATATAATCGCTTTTCTTTTGTTCTAAACCATCGAATATGTCCTTTATAAATCACATTGGGCAGGACGAGGCTATAGTAATGTACTATTGTTATACGAGGGTACACATAAATTTGTTTTTTACCTGCGAGTGGCAACATGGTCGAGAGAAGGGATTCTATTATTGGACGAGCGAAGTGAGTTGTTCTAAAATTGAATCCTGAACGTGGCGAGTGTTTCAACCAGGAAACTCTCGCCACGTTATTTGCTTCTGGTTAACTTTGGGCGGAACTTCCATTTTATATTAGACATCCGCTTCGATTCCGATTCTATTATTTTTAAAACAGAACTTATATCGGATGTAGAGTCTAGAGCGACGTTTTAGGCATATCAATAGTAACAAAAATCTTACCCATCTCGTTCTGTTGTATTTGTATAGTTGCGTTTCGTATATTAGCCCATGTTGGGCCAACGTGGAGAGCAAGTAACTATATTAATTTATTTCCTCGCAAATGTGATGAAAAACATTGTATGTAGGTATAGGTGGACCAGAATCTCATGGCAAATGGGGAAATAAAAATTTGTAGAGGGTAATATTAGGGAATTTGGACGGAACAGCGGCCCTACCGCGATAACGAAATTCGTAAATTTCGAGGATTTGTCTCTCAGACTCTATTGACGCCTTCGTTCGAGTGACAGAGAAAATCCTCGAAATACCTTACCTTACGCCAGAGGCTTAGGTAAGTTCACACTCGTTCGCAATATCTTATTCAATACCCTTAATTCACATTATACTATTATTGTATTCGTTTTGACAGCTGTTCAAAATTTAACTTTTCGTATGCTTAGTACAGCAGATCTGCTCCAGTACAATTGACTTTATGAAATAGCCGTCTAAGTTAAAACTTGTTTGAATTGCTTGACGCTAACGCATACTAAAGGTTAAACCTAATAGCAAAATAACTAAGATAATGAATAATTATCTATGATAGGTACATGTTGTCGATAAAACAGTCGGACATCGATAGATAATTGGTCTGTTGTAACAGGCAACCCTATTCCTGACCACACATAGACAAATGTACGCACACACTAGCGTTTCGTTTTTGGTTATGCTTTTAATCGTTGTCAATCGTTCTTTGTCATCTTAGTTCTGTGGCTGCGACGATGTAGGCCGCGTCTCAGCCCTCGGTTAGTCTGTGCCCATGAGGAAGCCATGAGTTATGTATGTCTACCGCTGGCACTGTGCTGTCGTAGAAAAAATATCGGGTCTGTTATTACAAAACTCGACTACGTCTCGTTTTGTAACTTCGTCGAATTTATAAGATCCCTTATTAAGTACCTGTTGCATGTGTTGCACAAACTACTATTTTGTAATTACTATGTCGACAAGTAGGTTAGTAGTTCTGTATTGCAACTTAAAAATTAAAACATTGTCACACTGACACTTAGACCAGATTTAATCATAGACATATAAATTTATAGACCGAGTCTATTATTATCTGTGGGTGACGCCGGCAATGCCTGTCAACGACCTTTGTTTGGGTATACTAGTGCACCTAAACCGCAAATAGTAAAAGTGATTAAAATAAAGCTTTTCATGTATATTTCTGTTCGATAAGTGCACGGAATGTGATAAAAGTGATGACTTGTGTGGTTCCAGGATGTAAAAACCGCCAGGGTTACCTGAATGAACAAAATAAAAACATTACGTTTCACCCGTAGGTAATTTAGTTTTGACTTGAATTTTAAGATTTCGAACCTTATTAAGGTAAAAGTAACTGAAAATCTTATTCAATATTTGTTGCCGGATATATGTGTGTAGTTTTGTGAATTAACCATTCGTATTTGCCTTCGTAATGTAATTATAAATAGTGGGATTCAAATATTTGTATCGCATAGTGTTGCACCTAAGAGACCGATCGTGATATCGATAAATGTATTGATAGCCAACTCAGAAAATGAATCGATGTTTTTAATTTCCAACAGGTTGCCACAGGACACTGAACAAAGGCTATTATGGGTCAAAAATATCAAAAAGGCAGACGACTGGTTCCCTAAAAAGTATTCAAAAATATGCTCCGCACATTTTAAAGCTGTTGTTTCAGGCAAGGGTACGCGCATAAGTGATTACATTCTGACGTAGTACCCACCATATTTGGTAATCATCCAATGTCATGTCAACCAGAAAGTAAATTAAGTTTAGTTTAATAATGACACACATGTGATTAATTACAAAGAAGCCATCATACGAAAATTGTTAGGTATGCTTTAAGGGATGATCAGTTCCATAAAACATGTTATAATGAGGGTTTTCTGAAATGCCGTTCACCAGGGCGGCAGCACTGAGGCGTCAGGTCCAGAAACTTGTCTAAATTCTAAGATTTGTACGGGTTTATAAAATTATGTAAAAAAATAAAATGACCTTCTAATTAGTTTTTTCTTTG
>JALPQI010021119.1:0-27388 GCA_025490895.1 Thaumatotibia leucotreta
GTGACATCAAAAAATCGAGAAATTCAAATACGTGCTAGTAACATTTATATTACAAAAACGTGCTTACTCTTAGTCACAATGTAAGTATATCAGATTAGTAATTATGGAAGAATGGGTATGCGTTAGTAGATAAGCATTATTATATAGTTATCGATTTCTAAGAATGAATGAACATTTGACAGTTTATATTGTATGATGTTAATTCTATCGGAAAAATGGTGAGTTAGTTAACCTATATATAACTGTCAAAAGTTCGTTCTTAGATTTCAGGGGCTATAGAGTTTCTCTCACGATGCTGCCCGGATTCGTCAAAACTAAACCATAATAGCAAACGCAAACGAAGCTAGCCAGGCGTCTACGTGCATGAAATGATCTACATATAAAATAAATCACAGACACGTAACTATTAACAGTACGTAGGTATCGTCTCGTAGTAAGCCATTAACAAAGTCGACGCATATTTTCAATCAATATGCAAATGGAATTACCACGCTGTAAGTTCCGTGTCTACGCAACGCCCGATGCGATAAGATACGACATAAACAAGTCTTAGGGATGAAATGGTCACATTTGTAGTTCAAGGCTTCAATAAATAAAGAAATTGAAGCAATATTTGTAGTAATTTACTTTACTATTGATATTGAGATGCTATTTTATTTCAATCATCAACACAACAAATTCAATACCAATAACGTGAGGCAATTGTCAGCGAAGCGAACCATACTACGAGTACACAATAATTTTCGTACCAGTTACATAATGATAATAGTACCAGTTACATACCTACATAATTTACAGTAGGTACGCAGAGCTCGTACAAGGTAAACGAAAATATTATTTCTGTGCCCAACTCCGGTTTATAACGAAAACAAACCATAACTTCGTCATCACTTAAAGTTTAATTTCTCACCGATAACTCGAATGGCCTTTTAAGCTTCACCAACATTAATTTAAGGAATGCCTTTTCTAAATGCGTCCTAATGACATCGGATAACCATTTCTTATCAGTGTTTACACGTGGTACGCCGCAGTCCAAATGGCCGTGGACGTGAGCTCTCATTGATGCTGATAAGGATGAAAATGCCTTATCTTAGAAGCCAAGCCACCAACGAGCTGGGTTAGTGGAGAGCTTAGACCACCTCCTATAGTTTCTGCATAGCAACTGTAAGGTGTGCGGCTAAGTCCGGCATATTTTATTTTGAATGAAAGTCCGTCATATGCGTCTTATGCTATTCAATTTGGATCGGAAATAAATTGGTAGACGGACTTTCCTGATACGGTCTTACCCGTATTGACCTTAAGTAAATTAATAACCAATGTAAAGAGATAAAAACAGCCAATGTAGAGTATCTGCAGAAAAAAATGTGTGCACCTTATACTTGTGAAAAAAATGTACAGGTATATTTTTTTTATATTCGCATAAATATATTTACGATGTGATTAGGGTTGTATTAATTAATAAATGGACTGTATGAAAACTTTAAAATATCTTTATGAAATTCGAAACGAGAAATTCTATTTTACCGAACTGCAAACTGATGAAGAAAATTACTCCCGAAACGATAGTGCACAACTACATACCTTAAATGATGAGGATGAGGTCCGTGTGGATGGCCAGCGATCCTGGGCGTCCGTGTCAGCAGAAAACGTGCGAGCTCGTCTTACCGTTCACCTTGGACTCGGGAAAACCTCACCGCATTCACAAATCCACAATGCACAATGTAGTTGGCACTATTAATTCTAGTTTTACAATGGAATTAGACTGAAATGTGGCTTTATACTAGTTTTAATTAATTTAAACACTGCAGCGTGTGTTCAATCAAGTTCGACGAAAAAAGCAATGGCTGCCGGAAATGGCTAGTGCAGCTACTAATCCTACCGGATGCTGATAGGGTTGTAACCAAAACCGACATTCATACGAAAGTTGAACATACCGCTCACCTAAATATGCAGTATTTAGTCTACCAATAACAACAGAATCCGAAAGAAATGCTTATAACTACAAGACTATGCTAAGTGGTAATACTAGTACATATAAGATTATTCTGAAAGTGGTAAAGGACACAGTTTCACAACTGGTCTTCTGTACTGACCAGTGACTGTCTGGACTGTGACCACCCTACACACACCGTCCACGCCAGGATGCAAAGCAACGATGCGCCCAAGGGGCCACCTCAAAGGACTTGTCTGTTCGTTGATCAGAAGAACCAAGGAGCCGACAACAATATTTCTATTTACCTTATTCCACTTCATTCTTTGTTGCAAAGTATGAACATACTCAGCATGCCATCTACGCCAGAAATCCTGGTGCATTTTTTGGATAAGTTTCCAACGATTAGAAACACTTATTTTTTGATCGATAAGATTTTCCTCCGGTACAATCGATAAAGGCTCCAAGGTCAAGAAATGACCTGGAGTTATGGCCGAGAGATCACTCGGATCCGAACTAACAGGGGTCAATGGCCGAGAGTTCAGCATAGATTCAATCTGAGTCAATATAGTATAAAATTCTTCAAATGTCAACCTCTGATTACCTACGACTCTAGCGAGATGAGTTTTAACTGAGCGAATCCCAGCTTCGGCGAGGCCATTGAAGTGCGGACTACCCGGTGGATTAAACGAAAATTTTATTTCCTGTGCATCAGCGGCACTTTGCATAAGTGAGCCGAGATAATTACTAGCTCCGACAAAATTTCGACCTTGATCCGAAACGATGTCGCTGCACCGACCCCGACGAGCGACAAATCGTTTCAGAACACAAAGGAAAGCTTCTGTTGTAAGCTCAGAAGCAAGCTCTATATGAATGGCCTTGGTGCTAGTGCATACAAAGACACAAATGTAACCTTTGTATGTCCTGGCACCACGGCCACGCCCGAAAGCAATATCGAAAGGTCCGCCATAGTCGATGGCGACACTCGAAAATGGTTTTATTTGCGAAACACGATAAGAAGGTAAGTTTCCCATAATCGGCGCAGACGCCGGAGAAGGATTAGCGCGAAAACACTTCACGCAGCCTCCAATGACTGCCTGAATTGCTCGCTTTGGCGACAGAATCCAAAATAATTGCGCAAGTAAATTTTGTAAAGTTTGGGCACCTGGATGTAAGAATCTTTTGTGATATTCGTCGATAATTAAAAATGTTAATCGGTGGGAGCGGGGCAATAAAATAGGATGTTTCACCGAATATTTAACGAGAGAATTTGCCAAGCGACCGCCCACCCTGACAATACCCGCACTGTCAATAAATACCGAAAGCTTACGCAAATATTTTGGCAATGAGTTAAAACGACCCTCCTTCAAGTGATTGATCTCTACACTAAACGAAGTGAGCTGCACATGTTTTACTAAAAACATGAGAGCTGCAGTGGTTTCAGACGACTGTAGAGATCCGACTACCTTCCGGTCTTTAGACAAGCGTAAAAACCTAAAACAATAAGCTAACACACGCTTTATGGTGAAAAGCGAGGAGAACCTGTTTAGGATTTCGTCAATCAAATTAGGGTCGCTTGTAACGACTAAACTGCAAATACGTTGTTCTTCAACGACACGATCGTTAGTTATATTGTCGAAGGACGAACGAGGCCAATCATTTTCCTCCCTCCATAGCCACGCCGGGCCCTTCCACCAAAGATCAAACTCTGACAACTCGCCTGGCAATAATCCCCTGGATCCTGCATCAGCAGGGTTGTGATGCGTACTGACGTGATGCCAGCGATCAGGAGCGACGATATCCTGAATATGGCTTACTCGGTTCGCAACGAACGTCTTCCAGCGCGATGCACACGACTGGATCCAAGCCAAAGTTACGCTGGAGTCTGACCATGCAAATATCTCCTGAACAACATGTATAGGCTTTAACGCCTCTTGTACGGACAGTATGAGGTCTGCCAACAACACGGCAGCCTGCAGTTCTAATCGAGGAATCGACAATTTTCGCAACGGCGCGACTTTAGATTTAGCACAGCAAAACTCTACCAATGTAGAGCCCTCGATGGTGATAATACGACAATACACGACAGCGGCGTAACCACGCTCCGAGGCGTCACAAAATCCATGCAATTGCAACGACACGAAAGAATGTATCATACGACGAGGAATGGATACTAGCTTTAATGATGAAAGTTGATTTTTAAATTTCATCCAGTCAGAGGCAATTGCTGCTGGTACATCATCATCCCATTGAACGCCAGATGACCATAAAAGTTGAATTAGATATTTCGCATGAAACGTGACAGGACATAGAAATCCTAACGGGTCATATATTCGCGCTATATTCGACAAAATTATACGTTTGGTACATCTTTGGTCACATGGTGTAGCAACCTCAAATTGAAACGAATCTGTTTGGGGACGCCATAATAAACCTAGAATCTTAAGCGACAAATCTGACACTTCATCAAAATGTTTGAACTCATTCGAGTATAACTCAGAGGATGGCAGATCAGCAATAACTAATTTATTATTAGAGGTCCATTTTCTCAAGTGAAACCCACCCGACGATAAAATTTCAGAAATATCTGATCTAACTTTTAAAGCCTGTTCGATAGAATCGGCGCCTGTGACAACATCGGCAACATAAATGTCTCTACCAAGCACTCGTGAGCCTTCTGGATATAAATCAGCAGAATCTTCAGCTAGCTGAGCTATAGTTCGCAAAGCTTGATATGGAGCTGATTTAACGCCGTAAGTTACCGTCCGCAGTCTATAGTCCTTTATTGGGCCCTTAGAGGAAGGACGCCATAAAATACGCTGATACTCTGCATCCTCTTCTGGAACGAGGATTTGACGATACATAGCTTTAATGTCTCCCGTAAAAACTATTTTATGACACCGAAATCTAGTGAGGACATCAAAAATGTTAGTTTGTAATTTTGGCCCTGCCAACAATGTGTCGTTGAGAGAAATTCCGTTGCTATCACGACAACTCCCGTCAAATACAGTTCTTAGAGGTGTAGAAACAGATTACCGCAAAATGGCATGATGTGGGATATAATTAAATTTTCCTACACTTGATAGAGGTGGCTCTACCAACTCCATATGACCACTGGTCTCATAATCCTCCATAAATGAAACATAAGATTTACGAAATTCCGCATGCCTATCTAACTTGCGTTCTAACGAGAACAGTCTTCGCATTGCTATTTCACGAGTATGCGAAAATGTGGGCTTATTCGTAGGATCGACAAAAGGTAAGGGTACCTCGAATCTGCCTTCACTCGTGCGACAAAATTTAGCGACAAAAGTATCCTCACATAACTGATCATCCTTCGACAAAACAGGTTGAGTAGAACTACTGATATTTTCTATCTCCCAGAACCTTTTTACGGATTCATCTAACGACAACGAGAAATTTGTATGTGAAGTATTAACGAAAAAACAATCCTTCCGACAATTTGTAAAGGATGGTGCGCGACAATCATAACAATCCCCCATAAGTACCCATCCAAAAATGGTTTCTAATGCCTTCGACTGACCCTGTCGACCCTTTCTGCGACCACTTAGAAGAGAAGATACAAAAATTTCAGCGTTTAGCAATAAGTCTATTGGTCCTGGTGTCGCGAAATCCGGATCAGCAAGAGGCAGATTTTTAAGGTAATGCCATTCCGACGTGTTCACTGCATAGCATGGTTGTTCAGGACAGATTGATGGAAGCAATGATGCTTGGACGTCAAAATTAATAGAATCTTTTCCGATAGGTTTAATAGTACATTGTAATGAACCATTTGATTTGACTCCAGCATGTCCTATCCCGGTTATAGTTTCCTTGGATTGAGTCGCTAGCAACCCCAAACGATCAGCACACTGTTGTGATATAAAATTGCTAGCGCTGGCACCATCTAATAGAGCACGAGCAATTTGATATTTCCCAGTACTATCCCGTACAGCAACACGAGCTGTGGCAAACAACACTAATTTATTTGTTGCAACTGAAGTTAGAGTTACATGGCTATTTGAACCACTCACTGAAGACTGTGATGAAGAGCTAGCCTCTTGGGGTGTGGCCTCCTCTTTCTTCTCAAAATGCAGTAATGTGTGATGGGAGTACCCACATATACTGCATCGACAAGCTACCTGACACTGTTTCACTTTATGGCTCCTCGACAAACAACCAACACACAAGCCCTTTGATTTCACAAATTTGAACCGCTCCGATGTATTTAAATTTTTAAATTTGTCACAAGTTTCTAATTTATGCTGATCAGTACAGAAGACACAGACCGTTTGCTGTGTGGTAACAAGAGTAAGCTTTGTTGACTTTTGTTGATTATATGTTGAAGCAGTTTTACTATTATTACCACTTAGCATTGTCCCAGTATTTGTCACCTCTAAAACACGGATCTTATCAACAAATTCTTGTAAAATTTCAAATTGAGGGATCTCATTTGAATTAAATTCAAGTAAGAAGGCCTCCCGTGTTAATCTATCTAATTTGGTCCACAATAAATGAAACAGCATAAAATTTTTATCAGGTAATCCAAATCTTTCTAAAACTTGCAGTGTTTCTTTAAATACGCGATTTACTTTTTCTAGTTCCACTGCAGTTTTTGATTTTGCGTGCTCACAAAGCAACATTTTTTCGTAATAACCGAAAGTTATTTGTCGTTTCCTGTCATAAAAATCAATCAGAGTGTTATAAGCATCAATGTAACTGTTATCCGAAATTGGGAAGTTTTTAATTAAATCCAGTGCCTTACCTTGACATGATGTCAAAAGGTAATGCAGTTTTTCGATATTTGAAATGTTCCTTTTATGAATCAAAGATTCAAACAACTCTTTAAACGACAACCAATTTTCTAATTTACCATCGAAAGGTTTTATAATTATTTTAGGTAATTTTGCCAAATTATTCTCACTTTTAGAATGCGTTTGATCACTTTGATCCTCTGATGCTTTTATGACAGGAGAGCGTTTTCGTAATTTTGTCAAAACCGATTTTAAATTCCTCTCGAATTCCACTGTCACCGCAAACTCCTGCTCCATGTTTTTCGTTTTAAGCATTATTGCTTTCTGAGCACGATGAAAATCATTGATTATGGGATTCAGATCACTTTCGATATATCCAGTTAGGTTAGAAGAATCATATAATAATTCCATTCTCATTACCGCGTAATTCCGTTCGACCATGTCCATATCGGGATTATCGATTTTCATTTCACTGTCCGAGCCCATTATTTGTGCAATAAACAAAGTTTTAAACCGAGAAATTAACGATACGAGAACAACAAACAATGTTTATTGCAATCAAATTATGAGCTGTTACCACTGACAGTGACACTGACACTTGACTTTGACAACCGAATTGTTGCCAAACGCACCGACCGAACATAGACTACCAAACGGAATGACCGGAATGAACGATAATAACAATGCTGCCAACACAATATTTTTTAGATGCAAAAGCCACACTTCCTGTCAGCCATTACCCGACACTAGAAATTAAAAGTTTACCCACAAATTTTATCACAGAGAATATTCCGACACGACAAAATCGACAAATAATGATATTCTAATGTTAAAATAGGCAACTTTTCAAAGTATCCGGCCGAATGACCAATGGTCCTTCGAGCCGGATACTTTAGCTAAGGTTTGTAAGATTCTGAATTTCCAGCAATTTATGATTATAAACGTAGACTCACCCAATATGATACTGTAACATAGGTATGTACAGGGTGTTCGTGTTTATTTGCGTTAAATTGGACACGTTACTTGGGACATTAATAAAAGTTGCCTGGTATTTCAACTTTAGTTAAATGCAAAAAAAAAATTATACGTTTTCATACATAATAAATGGAATAGTAAGTGTTAGAGAACCTTAAGAATAACATAAAAGTTAATCTCAGATGACTGACGGCACGTGTCAAAATAAGTAACATTTTGAATGTATAAAGGTTGCAATACACTTGTTCAGTCATTAAACTTATTTTTTTAATAACTCAATAACTCGTTCAGACTCGAGTTCAGACACTAGTTTCTTAGAGAAGTTAATTATATTTGACCTAAATAAGCTTCCCTTAAACTAAAAGTAAATGAAGAAAAACTTCCTGCATATTCGTTTGAGCTTTTATGAGAATGAGCGTTCGTGTACTCTGTCTAGGGGATAAGACAAGTGATCTGTGGTTGACAACAAACGTGACTGGAAGCGGCAGACATCGCACGTAGCGACGTTTTGCAATATTTTAGAAAATAAATATATATTTTTAATAACAAAGTCTTTGGTTCGACATAGAAATTGTTGTATTGTATTTAGTTTATTATTATCTTAAAATGTAAGAAATATAATTTGATATTTACAAGTGCTTTACGATGCAGGAAAACATCGTGAGGAAACCTGCATACACCTGCGAAGAAATTCAAGGGTGTATGTGAAGTCTCCCACAAGTAGGTACTGGACCAGCGTTGGAACCACGCAAAATAGGCACGTATGATGTCGAGATGCAGAAAATATGGCCAGAATACGACAACAACAACAACAACAACAATACCTTAAAATGTAATCTATATCGTATAATGTTGCCGCCAATAGAAGTTGCGAACAATGTAAATACAACTTTCAAAACATGATTAATCTCCAATTTACGTCCTTAAATACTTGCTCTTGTTTTATTTTATATTTTTTTACCATTCTGTTATTCCAATCCATTAAAACAATATTGATACATGACTAAGTAGGTATATTTATAATACAATATACAGGGTGGAAAGAGACGACGTTCCTTTCCGCTACCGACCGAGTCTACCAACCATTACGATGAACTTTCAGTATAGTACCAACATCTTTAAAAAAAAATAGCCCCTCATACAAAGTGAGTGATTAGTTAGAGTTCAATAGTATAGAAAAGTCAATTTTCCATGTACGTTTTCGAAGTTGGTCCCATACAGAAAGTTCATCATAATGGTTGGTAGACTCAGTCGGTAGCGGGAAGGAACGTCATCCTTTTCCACCCTGTATACATCTCACTAGGCGAATTTCGCCGTTTCAACCTGATAGTACCTAATAAACACTAACAATGTTTATTACAAGTAATCATTATCTTCGACCTTATAGCATCCCAATCAGCAGTAACTACTAAACATAGGCTCTCTCTCCCACTTATCTCATAAACAGATAACCCATTACCTCCCACAAGTTAATTCAAAATAACGACATAGCCTACAAAAAGTATAACATAATTCAACACCCTTCCATTTGAGTATTCGGTTACTGAGTAAAGAGTTCAATTTATGGCTGATAGCACGCCGCTATGAGTCTAATATAACGCGCCTTAAGTAACATGTCCGAACACCCGCGCCGAAATATCGAACTTGTAATTCGAGCGTCGTATCCCAATGTCATTACACATTTACTTGGGCCATATCGCAGGCTACGTAATGGCGACGCAATAAGGTGTAAATCGGCAGGATTGGCACCTAACCCTTTGGAAACAATTTAGCTAGGACCATTTGCTATTAAACCTTTTACAAGGAGTCCGACGTGGAAAGAAAACGTGCTTTGAAGACTGCACACCCACAAGTAAGTGTGGCGATAGTTTTTTTTTGTGGAATGTACAAATAAGTACAGTTCCCGGCGATAACGTATGCACATCGGTCCCTGGAAAGAGACTCGGCTTTATATGTAGAGCGTTGTCCCTCTCTAACATAGGTATGTGACGTTTATGCAATATTATTTTCCCCTCACTAGCTCGTAAAGTGCTCGTTTATCCTTTAATACGAACGTGTAAAAACGCATATTATTCACTTGTGTGGCAAAGTAATGATCTTGGTTTTGGAATAACAAAACGTAAAATGCTCATGGAAATTGTTCCATATTAATGATAATTAAATAATTTGTTTGAGAATTTAGTGTAAAATACAAACCTTTATATAATATGATGATTTTAACATATAAATCCTAAAATTCCATAAGTAACAATTGTTTTAGTGAATGATGATAAGATGACTAGATGCAATCACAAAACGCAGAAAATGTCAACGTCAACATTGTCAAAGAATATTATAGGTTATAATCTTTATTTACCGACTCGAACACGCATAAAAATAGTAAACTAAACAACTTTCAGGGTGTTCTGTTATAATTTTGTAAAAATA
Source organism: Thaumatotibia leucotreta (assembly GCA_025490895.1). Taxonomy (NCBI): domain Eukaryota; kingdom Metazoa; phylum Arthropoda; class Insecta; order Lepidoptera; family Tortricidae; genus Thaumatotibia; species Thaumatotibia leucotreta. Next base: position 10,087 of record JALPQI010021119.1, read on the forward strand.
ATGAATGAGAATGATTTAATAATGCATTGGCGTTGGTGTGCAACTACAGGAATGTGTTAAAATCGTGCTGCGTTTACTTTTTCGTGGTAAGTTTACTGCGACAAAATCTTGCATTAAATACATGATGCATTTGGAAAATTATTATCACTAACGATGATCTATGATAATGATGATTGTAATGTGAACAAATAATTACCTTTTTTGAGTATCCTCGATATAGTGAGGGGAAAAGTTTTGTGTTACACACGGGTGCAAATGTATTTTACTTCTCGTATGTTAAAACACTCGCTGCTCAGGATTCTATTTTAGAACCACTCGCTTCGCTCGTGGTTCAACTATAGAATCCTTTCGCTTGCTCGTGTTTCAATTTCATACTCGCGGGTAAAATACAACTTTGCACCCTTGTATAACAAATAACTATTTCCTCATTCAAAAGACCGATGTGCAAACTTTATCGTCGGTTACTGTATAGGTTCACTTGATAGTAAGTAGATGCAGTAGCTTTTCATAGCTGCATCTCCGCAAATCTCTCATGTGCGCTGACAATTATTTACAAATAATCAACCTTCTTATTCTGTAGAAACTTCTGGGGTCGCTTCGTGAGACATATTAAACTCTAAAATATAACTAAACTAAACTCACCTCAGGTATATTTATTCACCACACGTGACATGTTTCTGAAAGCCTAGGTCTCCATTATCAAGTAATCGCATCAGTACATCGTGGTAGCCCTACCACGATGTCAGTACATCGTATGCGTCAGAATCGCATCAGTATGCGTACCTACTGATGCGATTCAACATATGACTTAATAATTTGAATCGCGATTTGTCAATATATTGATTTAAACCTTCACGATTATCACTTATATTTGCGTTCACGGGTGTACCGTCATGCCCGAAACGTCAGGATAAAATTAAACGTAAGTTTAGGCGATTACGACCCGTTTATCGTTAAAATATGCGCGATTTGTCAGTTCCATGGAATAACTATCAAAATCTGACAAGCAAAACCTAAACTGGTGGTTTATGATAGTCAAGCGTTTACCGTTTATCGTGCTAACCCTCATACTTGCATATTTGTCACAACGATAAAAGTTTAACAAGAAACCATCATAAGCTTACAGAATTGCATCAAGAGATCAAGGTAGCCCCCTAAACCCACCGCTACCGCGACGACTGCGCGGCGCAAACTGGTGATTGTCGCGCAACCTGTCGGGCCCGTAGAGATAGAACAGGTTGAGACTGTTATGCCCTGGCCACGACATCGGTCTAAGGCGACCGGCTTAGCGGAAAACGTATGGTGCTCCCTCTCGTACCCATATCGGCATCCCGCTCCAACTCATGGATTCGCTCGCCGCTGGTCGCCTTAGACAATGTTGTGGCCGGGCCTTTAACTTGAGAGTGCTATTACGCCGCACTCATGTGATGTCTAACTGTGGGCTTGTTTTGCCAAACATGACAGACGATAAGGACTGTGCGCAGGTTCGTTAAATAATCTACGATTTTATTTAAATAAGGCTTTTTAACTTACCATATAACCGTGTGTGTCTACACTGTTCTTAACTCCACACGTTTTAGACCTCGTATAGCTGTCCATATATTTTCTTTATAACCGCTCTTCTCTTGACCCTTTTGCGCAGGGCTCAGTGTTTACTGCTCGTTGATTTAAAAGAAAAACGCTTGGTTGTTAGTAAGACCGTATTTAAAAAGTATAGCTAAAAAATATTTCACTACAAATTATAAATCGTGCGATTTGTTTACAAGAAAATCGGTATGTTTAAGGTTAAATTTGGGTCATGTTTACTTAGTTTCATAGTCTTATAAAAAGACATATTTTTTAAGCACCGTTTACGGATTGTGCTTTAGAATATAATTATACATACAGGAGATGTCAAAAATGGTCGTACTACCAGCTTTTAAGTCCCAATCTTACATGTGAGCTTTTGTAAAAGAGAAGCGACTCCATTATAATACAAGGTGCCCACGAGGAAAGGGAAAAATTCTAACTGCATATTCCTGAGACTAAGAGAAGCAAAAAATGAATTTTGGCCAAATCTGCAAAAAAACTATTTTTTTTTTAAGTTTCTTTTGATGTTTTGAATGCCTTAATACACAAAAAAGGATTTTATTAATCAAACTATAAAGTTTTTTTTTTACATTTGCTAGGTAATTAAAGATATTTTTTGTGCATTTGATGTCTGTCAATTAAGTGTGACAAGACTAAGACAACGTGGTGACAAAATCGTTTCCTAAAATGCGTTTATCATAGCGTAGCGGTCTGAAACGGTTTTAAGAAAAAACATATTTTCTCTTAAAATAGACTGAATCCAGAAAACTTCATATATATGACATTTTTAACTTCAAATTTGATCAGAAATCCCCTGTTGATTTTTTTCCCTTTCCTCGTGGGCACATTGTATAAATGCCACAGATAGTGAACATGTTAAAACACATTAATCCACATTTTCATAGAATTGCCTTTTAACAGCTCTACCGAACAAAACAGAAAATTGCAATCGCCAAGCCACAAATGCGCCTGTATCAATTCGTAATTTCACTTGACGGCTGCACATGGCATAATCCGTATTGTCTGGCCGGTCCAATATCATTGCGACCTTTATTCCCACTCGCAGTTTTCCGTCCGAATGGTCTGACGGGTAGGCCTGGCCGTGTTTTCATGTTGCTTGCCGAGCGATAGCTAAACTAAGTTAAACCAATAGAGTAATACTACATATGGGAAAATCCTCGTGGAGATTTTCACCTCAAGTCAGGTTGAACCGCGTCAACAGATATCACTGGGGTGCAAGCTTGTACTTACCTAGTATAGTAAAAATAATTGTCGTAGCTCGTACATATAATTTACCAAAACATGTATTGTAATTTCTAAAATAAGATTTAAAAAAAAAGTGTCGCGCTTACCACGAAACATACCATACCACAAACAAAGGTACCCTAAATAAATATATAAATGTATATAAATAATTTGAGACATCTTACACAAATCGACCTAATCCCACGGTAAGCTCAATTAAGGCTTGTGTTGTGGGTACCAGGCGACGATATATGTAATAGATAGATACATACATATAGATACTTAATAAATACATAGACAACCATGACCAAGGAACAAATATTTGTGATAAATAAATACACAAATAATGCCCTCGCCGGGATTTGAAACTGTTTTTAGGCAGGGTCACTACCAACTAGGCTACGGAGGCTGACAAAATAGAAATGGAAATGTAAAACTGATAAGCGCTCGATTGTTTTCTGTGTTGCTCGTAGCGTTTGACACTTTCCACAAAGCTGTTAACATCAGTTACTAATTCTTTTTCTACGTGTTCTTATTAATTAAGTTGACTTAAACACCTGCAGCAAGACATGTACTCTATGGACAGGCCTGAACTATTACTCAACGGCTTAACTTTTATTAATTATTATACAAATACACAAAACAATTGGTAACTGATGTCACAGTCTTGTATATTTACCCATGTCGTCAACGCAATGGTTTTGCCTCGTCTGCATTAGGGTTGAAAATTTTATCAAATATCAAACGCATGTGAAGACCAACCCCCCTAGTCATAAACGTCTGCTAACTTAACAAGCCGCTATAGTTGGAAATTTCTAAGAATTAACTTTCGACAGTTATAGATTAAACCTTATTAATATGAGGGTAAGGTTAACCGTTTTTCTGATAGTCTTAACATCATATATACAGGGTGTTTTTTTTTCGACCGTTCAAATTCTACGTAGTGAATGTGTACTGTTTCATACAAATTGGCGGCATTACGCCGGCCGAAATGTATGAAACAGCTGATTTTTTTTTCGCTATTTCGACGTTGTCCCCATAGTAAAAGTTGGTGAGTATGACCTACACATTCACTACGTAGAATTTGAACGGTCGAAAAAAAAACACCCTGTATATATACCTATAGGTAAGGCTCATTTCTAAAGTGTCAAAAGTTAATTCTTAGAAATTTCCAACCATAAGTATTGTTTGTTCCTTAAGCTGCGATTAAGGTACAAGACAACCGAGCACATTATACTGGTTCCTTATCTCTTCGATTCGTCTGTTCTCTATTGGCAATGAGAACACCCAGCCTGCTGCTCCGTTCGGGGCGGAATGGAGCAATATCAGGATGGATATGACAATTTCATACGAGTTTGATGCACTATACGTTCCTTAGATTATTCGTCTGTTATTGTTTGTACGAAATTGGATTTGTACACGTGGAGAACGGTCTGCAATACCTTGCCGTGGCCGCATGAATGTATCTGGGACAAACCGAGTGCTTTTAACATTTATATAAACGTCAATAAAAGAATCTGGGAGACAGTTTTTGAGTTCTCGTCGAACGCTCGAATTCTTTCAAATGTGAAAAGTAGAAAATAGTCACGTTATAAGTATATATTATGCTCGTACTTATGTAGTTAACAGTGTGTTACCATGACCCTGGCTTTTAGGAAAATAGACTATTGTCCGCATGGCTAGCAATCGTTTTCAAGTATTAACAATTGACAATTATTTAATAAACTGTACAATTAATTTTATTTCCTTCGAACGATCAATGTAAAGTATGTATTGCTTAGTTGTCAAACATTGCGAGAGACTGCTATTTGTCATTGTAAAACACTAATTAAAAATTCATTTTGAAGTATATTGCTTCTGACTGGACTTTTCTTAGAAATGTAAATAATTTGAAATATTGAGTTTTTAATTAAATCATACTCAGGGTTTGATTGAGAATATGCAACCCATTGCTTGGTTTCTAAAGAAGCTGATGATGGTAAGACACTGTATACCTACTTTATTTATTTGACTTGCGTAATGATCATAAATTCATGACTGATAAAATTGATCGATATCAAATAACCTGCCAACTGTATAAAAATAAATATAATGATTCCGTAAAAGTATTTAGTGCGTTTTTTTAAGTAATATCTACAAAAGAAATATTGATTTATCAAAAAAAATATATTATTAATATTTAATAGATATAACACAAACGGGGCCATCAGATTTAAACTACCTATATGACGATGTATCAGTCCTACAAAGTAAAGTAATTATTTATATAATTAAAGTGGTGGTGGCTATATATAGTTTTACTGAAATTTGAAGCATGTTTTATACTAAACGTAACAAGTTGTACCTATTTAGAATAGTTTAGTAACGACCACTTAGGGTCTAACTATTAAAAATGTGAAATGATTATATACTTACTTAACGGTGTTAATAGTCCGTGGGCTAGTCGGCCTGAAATTAGAAAACGGTATAATTTGGGGGTACCAAGTGTCCTTTTTACAGTAGTTAGACATATTCATAAGGATGTTAAAAAAGTATGATAGACATCTCAAAGTGGTAGCTAATAGGCATACGGGCTATTTCAAGATTTCCGTTGTATGACAGGTATGGTTAAAATTAGGAGGTACAAATTTTCCTTTTCACGGCTGTTAGGTAAGCTTATAAAAACGTCAAAAATGCAAGATTACCATTTATAAGTGCTACCTAACAAAAATGGGGGCCAATCAAAGATGGTGGATCTCAAGTTTTACAAAATCAAGTATATCTCGAGAACCATTAAATATATCTAATTACTCTCTTGAACAAAATTAAAGGCATATCTGTAAGCTTCATATTTTGCATATACACCATATTGCTAAAACCAACCAATAATTAATTATGACCAAATTTATGAAAATTTCGTGATTTTGTTTTTTGTTTGTGTCGTGTTTTTACATAGTAGTCATGACGCTAGAAAAAAAGATAGTGTATTTAATAAGCTTTAATTTGATGTATATAACTTGTTGGCGGTATTAAAAAATATTTAAATGAATTGTAGTCATAATCCACCGTATACTTAGTGAATTAAGAGGCGATGGAAGCGCCACTCGTAAATAATAGTGCTTATTTCAAATAACCAAGATTGAAAAATATAAAAAAATCGCCTCTTAAATCACTAAGTTTGATCTAAATTTGATCATAATTAATTATTGGTTGGTTTTAGCAATATGGTGTATATGCAAAATATGAAGCTTACAAATATGCCTTTAATTTTGTTCAAGAGAGTAATTAGATATATTTAATAGTTCTCGAGATATACTTGATTTTGTAAAACTTGAGATCCACCATCTTTGATTGGCCCCCATTTTTGTTAGGTAGCATTTATAAATGGCAATCTTGCATTGTTGACGTTTTTATAAGCTTACTTAACAGCCGTGAAAAGGAAAATTTGTACCTCCTAATTTTAACCATACCTGTCATACAACGGAAATCTTTAAATAGCCCGTATGCCTATTAGCTACCACTTTGAGATGTCTATCATACTTTTTTAACATCCTTATGAATATGTCTAACTACTGTAAAAAGGACATTTGGTACCCCCAAATTATACCGTTTTCTAATTTCAGACCGACTAGCCCACGGACTATAAATACGAAATTTCGATAGCTCCGAATGATTTCTACTAAGTACGATGTAGTGTAAAATCCTTTCTCTTCGGCTTTTCACGGAAACGCCCGAATTAATCTCCCCGTCTCAATTAGCTTCAGTGCAATATAATACTGAAGTTCATTGTGATAGTATATGAATTCGAATGTTTCCGTGAAAAGCCGAAGAGAAAGGATTTTGCACTACATCTAGTACCTACTACATTAGGAATAGTCAATACCGCGCATTTCAATATGTCTACCGCTCGAATTTGTAAATACGTTGTCATCATTTTGTCACGGATTCAAACGTTCAAAACCCTAAAATGTATGAATAAAAATGATTCTGATGGCCGTTATTAATTAGTTATTAAGTAGCCAAGGTTCCAATTTACTACGTAGTAAATTAATATCTAAGAAACAAAAATGATGTCTATAACGCATTTGTGGGTAAGTACTTATACTATACTATACTTATTGTTATAGCACATTAATCACATTATTTAACATCAGAACTTGCGATTAACGCTCTGTCATAAATGGCATAATCATGTTGTTTACTTATCTGACTGATACGATGCCTCTATACGAGTAACATGGGGTTAATCAGTATTGTTATGTGAACCAGACCATTATACATCCATATACTTGTCAATAGTCAAATCAACTAAAATATCACAACTTTACGCTAAATATATTTTTCAATAGGTGTACCTATTGTATTAGTGTTTTTACGCACTATTGCGAGAAGTGGTTAATTTATTGTCCAGATGAAACTTCGGAGGGCCACCTGTACTGAAAAACGTGGTACGATACCGAACACACGCGCGAAAAGGAAATTCCTATCTTGTGTCAATTTAAAACTAAATTTTATTTATCGCCCCTCGTTTCGAACTTCATTTTTTCCACTTGTATCGTAATAAACTATGAAGAACAATCGAATATCTATCCGTTTTACATAAACGCTACTAACTAATGCAATGTTTTTAATTTATTTACGCCTGGTTGATTAAATAGACATAAAATAGCAACTTGAGATTGGCAGTTTATCTTGAAATGTTAATGATTTTAATTTCATTTGGCAATTTATAAGTTAAAAGACGTTTGTTGTTCGGTTGATCCGAAGAGAAAGCTGAACGCTGAAATTAAGCATCTCCAGCGACATCTTTCTATATATTTTTTTTTTATTTATTAAGCAAAACAAGCACAACATACGACTTGTGGAAAATGCCTAGATAAACTAACTAACCAGAAAAACAACTCTACCTATAAGTAATGAGTGTTCAATATTCTGTCGCATTGATATTTCTTCGTTTCTGTTATGTTTTCTGTCGTCACAATATATTCTAGCTTGACGTGTTCGATATATTGTATTAGTGACGGGTCGCAGCACTCGTTCTCACCTACTGCCGCGCTCTGATTGTTTCAATCGCCTCTTGTATTTCCTCCGCCCTTTAAATGGAATCATGATAAGTAATGTTATAGCTGGTACCCACATCACAAGCCTTAATTGAGCTTACCGTGGGGCTAGGTCGATTTGTGTGAGATGTCCCAAGATTTTATTTTATTTATTTTCTTTATTGGAGAAATAACAGAAGTAAGTGACACAGCAGTATTTCACATTTTGAGACATAAATGTACAAGAATACACAAATTTCCTTAAATTTTCTCACTAAAACATAAGTAAGCACTTACAGGAGACGGACTTGTATGTAAAAAAAACAACATTCCTAGTGCACACGGTACAGTATTAAAGCATGCATAGAAAACAATAATAAGAATAAAATTATAAGGGTAAGAGTAATAATGACTACTATACAACAACAAGATATTTATTTATTTATTATTTATAGCTGAATGCTAGGTAGATCAGATACTCAGGATGATCTAAGTTTCGGAATTATTGTATTGGACAATATACTTAGTACATACTGTACCTACATAGTTACTGTACGAAAACGTGCCTGTACGCAAACCTAATGGGGTTTCATAAAATGTATAAGTATATAAAATAAGTAAAAAAAGTTTTAAGTTAAACGGTTTTTATTGCACCAAAAACTAGAAAATAAAAATTTATTGTATCTCACCGTTGATGCTACTTTCTGTAGATTACTCACGTGAAACTATTATCACTGTAGGTAGTCTTTCCAAGTCGGATGCTGAAAGCCACGTTTAGCCTCTATGTCTGTGCATTAAGCGTTAATCGGAAACTTTTACCAAACTAAAATAAAAACGTGGGGCGTACGCAATTGTGATTAAGAAGAACACACATAGAAATCAAGACAGGAATAGTGTAATAAGTTTTGTTCTGACCTTGATAAAAGCTATTTACCTCTGTTGTAGAAGTGATGGAACAGATGGATGATTAATTAATAAGTTAATGCTACAATTATATATTTTGAACTTGTACGTTTCCTTATAATAACGCCCCACGTTTTTATTTTAGTATGGTAAATGTTTCCGATTAGTTAACGCTTAATCCACTGACATAGAGGCTAAACGTGGCTTTCAGCATCCGACTTGGAAAGACTACCTACAGTGATAATAGTTTCACGTGAGTAATCTACAGAAAGTAGCATCAACGGTGAGATACAATAAATTTTTATTTTCTAGTTTTTGGTGCAATAAAAACCGTTTAACTTAAAACTTTTTTTACTTATTTTATTTTCAAGTTTTTAGTGCAATTGTTAAGATAATTTCCGATACTATACCTACTTATTCCAGATCAAAGATGTTGTTTATAATATACTGTAATATAAATTATGCATGCTAAGTAGCGCTTATACTCTCGCGCTTTCATCACGAATCACGACACATACATATGTAAACGTAATGAACATTATTTTATGTGTAACGGGAGGCGAATCCCTGCTGAATAAATATTTTAAGAAACCCGACACTAAAAAAATGTTATTAAATATCTCGATCGACAAATGAAAACCAAAAGCTGGGCGTAGTTAATGCACCTAAGCTTGAATGCCCGAAGTGTCTCAAATGGACGTGTTATCTATACAATAAGTACCTTAGATAACAGAGACCTGACAATAAGGTTAAAAATTTTATATTGTACACAAAATACAAGTCGAATTTTGAAACTATAAAATATAAACTCGTTTTCTCAGTCGACCAACCGGAGGACCGCAGGTCTGACGGAATCACTCTATCAGCTGGAGGGCCGCAGGCCCGACGGCTCTCCCTACGCGATCCACTCACGCTGTCACTCTATCAGCTGGAGGGCCGCAGGCCCGACGGCTCTCCCTACGCGATCCACTCACGCTGTCACTCTATCGGCTGGAGGGCCGCAGGCCCGACGGCTCACCCTACGCGATCCACTCACACTGTCACTCTATCAGCTGGAGCGGCCCTCCAGCTGATAGAGTGACAGCGTGAATGAAGTAGTGCGAGCCGTCGGGCTTGCGGCCCTCCGGTTGATAGACTCACAGCGTGAGTGGTTCGCGTAGGGCGGGCTGTCTGGCCTGCGGCCCTCCAGGTGATAGAGTGACAGCGTGAGTGGATCGCGTAGGGAGAGCCGTCGGGCCTGCAGCCCTCCAGCTGATAGAGTGACAGCGTGAGTGAAACGCGTAGGCCGATCCGTCGGGCCTGCGGCCCTCCAGCTGATAGAGTGACAGCGTGAGTGGATCGCGTAAGGAGAGCGTTATCAGCTGGAGGGCCGCAGGCCCGACGGCTCTCCCTACGCGATCCACTCACGCTGTCACTCTATCAGCTGGAGGGCCGCAGGCCCGACAGCCCGCCCTACGCGAACCACTCACGCTGTGAGTCTATCAGCCGGAGGGCCGCAGGCCCGACGGCTCGCACTACGCGATTCATTCACGCTGTCACTCTATCAGCTGGAGGGCCGCAGGCCCGACGGCTCTCCCTACGGAATCCACTCACCCTGTCACCCTATCAGCTGGAGGGTCGCAGGCCCGACGGCTCGCCCTACGCGAATCACTCACGCAGTCACTCTATCAGCCGTGACCCTATGAGTCTATCAGCCGGAGGGCCTCAGTAATGACATACGGTACTAAACCGTGGTCGTGTACAATGGGCCTCATAAGAAGGCTCAAAGTCACCCAAAGGGCAATGGAGAGGCCTATGCTAAGAGTCTCTCTGCGAAATCGGATTAGAAATGTGACCATTCGCAGCGGAACCAACGTAACCGATATAGCTCTTCGAATCGCTAAACTGAAGTGGGTGGGGCTCGTCGCGCGTGGAAACGATGGCCGTTGGGGCGGTAAGGTTCTCGAGTGGCAGTCACGTACCGGAAGGCGCAGCGTGGGTAGCAAACAAGGTGGACTCATGACCTGGTGAAAGTCGCTGGATACGGGTGGCACGGGGCCGGTCCTTGTGGCAATCTTTGAGGGAGGCCTATATTCACCAGTGAACGTCTTTCAGCTGATATGATGATGATCATGATAATTTAATCCGTATGTTTCTACCAAATATCTAAAGCAGTACTTCAAAATCTACATATCGCTAAACCTAGCGGTTGTGGCAGGCAGTAACACTGGAGTATCAAATTTGAGGAGTTGGACGTTAGTATTCAATTGGCATGTTTCTTTTCTACCTATATACTTCATATCGAAAGAACTTCTTTAAAATCAAGATATCGATAAAAGATAAACCATGCGGTTATTGTGGGCAGTACTGCAGCATCAGGAGTGAGGAGTTGGAAGTCAAGATCAGGCTGTTAGTATTTGATTATGCCAAACATGCTATACTTTCATTTTCACGTGTCTAACACTCTCGGTTAAGGAAGGCAGTACGTCTGCAGCATCAGGCTTTGAGGATACAAGGATAAAAATATTATAATATTGCATTGTCATGGGGACTTGATAAGAGTTCCAAATTTTATTGATTTCGGTGCAGTAGAAGTGGTCGAAAAAACGATCACAAGATTTGAAGCATCGACGACAGTTGATACGCGGTGAAGTTAATAAAAACCGTTTAAAAAGAAGCGTTACATTTATTTTAAGGACTTAATATTATAGTCGCACGTTGTACCATTGATTGATGATGATGCACTAATTAGTAGCCATAGAAAAACCAAGGTTTGCTTAGTTTCGGGTTAGGTTGAATGAATTCCTAGACTAAAAGAATCATAAAATGTCAAATAAATATTTCTCTAAAGTTAACCATGCAATGCCAAGTTAACTACTTATAATGTTTTTATAATCAGTTTACTACTTCATCAAACAGTCTTAACGAGGCGAGCGATGTGATGTTGCCAGTCGCCTTTAATTTTTAACTCAATTATCGACAGTCGTTTTCTTTTCCAGAACACCCTACCTTCATTCAAAAGGAATAAAAGGGAGCTAATGAAATAATAAATGTCTGCAGTCGACCGAGGAGGCACCTCAATTATTTCAAAGCGGTATTGAAAACATACAACTCAGAAACACGATCAATAATTCACCTTATCCAATTGTAATATGGGTTATATTTCTTTGGTCAGAATCTGACCTAGCCTTTAACATATGAACAATATACAGTTCATGTTATTGCTATCAGACACTGCAGGCAAGTGAAATGAAAAATAAACCTCTCGGCTCTCTTATATGGCGCTTGATTTCTATAATTCGTCTTCCGTTGTTTTTAAGTTGTTGTAATTGAACAAGAAATTATCATTTGTATAAAACTCATACACATACACATTTGCACATTGCTTATAGTGCCAAAATTTATCAATAATGCGACATATTTCACGTCTACAGTTAAATAACATATATTAACAAACATAATTAATTAATTTGTCAGCCTCCGTAGCCTAGTTGGTAGTGACAGTGACCCTGCCTACGAAGCTGGAGGTTCCGAGTTCGAATCCCGGCTAGGGCATTATTTGTGTAATTATTTCTCACAAAGATTTGTTCCTTGGTCATGGCTGTCTATGTATTTAAGTATCAATATGTATCTATCTATTATACAGTGTGTAAATCTAATACGGGCGAACAATTAAACAGGGCATGGGATTCATTAGTGTGATCATGGATTACAAGGTTTTTTCAAAATTACTCTTAATTATGACCCCACAGAATTTTTTTAAGATTATCGGAGCAGCAATGTAGGTACGAACATTTGTTATTATTGATATGGCAGTTATGTCATCTGCTTTTGAAATTAGCTGTCAACGAGTGTTTAACTCGCGTATGTTGCTCTACATTGCGCGCCGAATTAATTTGTATGGAAAATTTTGTTGCTCTTATTTTAATTAAAAGTTATTTGAATGTACTTATTATGTCGTAAACTAATACCCATTAAGAGCTTCGCCCGTATTAGACTTACACCCTGTATATATCGTCGCCCAGTACCCACAACACAAGCCTTAATTGAGCTTACCGTGGGACTAGGTCGATTTGTGTAGCAAAATGTCTCAAGATATATATATATATATATATTATTATTATTTTATAATTCATATAACAATGTAACAAGTGCTAGTTTGCGTGGTTTGATTGTTAATTTTGAACGTATACCCTGCGAAAAATTCAATGTGTCATTTTAGAATCAAATCATGTTGCCAAAAACATAATCGAAGGAATTTCCCAAAGGAGGTCAATTTTCATAAATTTTTATTAGGCAAACGTGGGCCCGCGTCCATCCAATTTGATCCCTAGTGCTCCCTTGCCGTCGCATTCACACCGGTTGTAATTTCTGAAACACGACGGACGCTGCGCATACACAAGAAATACTGTCATCGTATTCGTAAATGTATATCCATGTACATACTCGTATTATATTTGTTTCTGATAATAAGACATTAATTTAATATGTATTATTTACTTATTAAATTAGCGTCTTAAGTATTATCAGAAACAAATATCTACCACAAATCCTTTAGGTACTCGTTTAACAATTAGTTCATGCATTAGTTGTACATAACTGTTTAAATAGTGTATTGTGGCTCTCATTTCTTACAAGAACCGTAGTAGCACGTTTTTCACTTTGAATTGTTTAGTATGCTTCTATCAAGTTCACCCGCCAAATACAAAGGGCATTAAAAATTTCTGATTATCGTCATAACAGAATAATATTTTTTGAAACATGATAATAAAGGTAATATTATGGTTATCACTCTTTTTAATTAAAATAAATAAATAACAACATTGATTTGTTTTGCTTTTATAGTTAATAGTAAACAACAGTGTCCAGGGGTCTATTTCTCGAAAGCTTGTAACTCGTAATACAAGCGGAAGTCCTTATCTAATTAATAGTGATAAAAAGAGACTTTCACTTGTATTACAAGTTATTTACAAGCGCCCGAGAAACGGGCCCCTGGGGCAGTACGTGACAATATATTTATATTAATTGAAAGAAACTGTAGCTTCGCTTCTTAAGATGGCACATCAATATTTTAACGAAAACTGAAAACTGGGCTTATTTTATCGTATTTATGTACCTAATGTACCTATGTAATACACATCCGTGTATCTAATACAAAGAAATTGTATACTTTAAAAAAATTGACGATTTTGGGTAATGTTCATAATCATCGGGGACTTATAAAAAAGTCTGATATCGCATATTTTTTATAAGTTTGCATAACCATTTTAGATGAGCATACGACTTCACCGCATAGCAACTGGTCAATATGAAATCAAGATTATGTTTTCTAAATCAGAATACCTACGATTTAAATGAGAACTCAAATGAAGCCCATTGAAAGCGTTGAATAATTTCACAGTTACTGTGTATCCGAAACATTCCGACACGACAGCTGACTTCCGTTTTCCCGAGTTTCGGTCTAAACTGAATAAATTATAATTTATCCGTGACGTCACTCGTTTCAAACATTATCCTGTGAACCTTGAAACCTTTTATCTAATCTGATATACCTACGCATTAAATACTTTCATTTATAAATTGTATAATATCTACCTACTTAAATGGAACGCCCTCGTATAAAGGCAAATAAAGTCAACTTAGTAAGCTAGGCAAAACAGGTCTCTCGGCTCATGATTAAAGATCCTCAAAACGAATATAGCTACATTTACATGAATATAGTTCACTCTTTTGCTCAAAGGTTAACTGGAAGAAATCCCTTACAGGGATAAGTTCGCCTTTGTACCTGTTTGAATTGTTGTGTATTTTTTTTACCTGTTCTTTTTTGTGTACAATAAAGAATTTACATACATACATATAGATTTATGTGAGTGACAGTGATACCTAATTATAAAGGTTTTGAGAATTCATGGCTCGAAGTTACAAGATGAGACGGAGCTAGTCGACTTATTGACTTATACATTTCTCCATACTGATCCCTAAGAAATGTGTTTACATAATAACTACTAACAAATAAAACATGGAAGCCACACGCCATAAATTGCCTTTCAAAAACGGTCCTGACTTTTAGTTGTGAAGTGTCACCCCCCCTTTAATGCATCACGGTAATAAATTGCATTTGGCATTTCAGTGATGTATATCAAACCCGATACTATTAAGTAAGTCGTAAGTTTATTTATAATAATTTGCGGCTTGACTGGCGACTTTTGCTATTTTACGCCAGTACGAACTATTTATCTTCATATCGCAGAGGCGGGAACACTTCGCTAAAAGCGACTCGCTCGTTAATCACAAGTACTCAGCGGTAACTTCCCAACGTTTTTCTTTCAACACTCAAGGGTTGTTCTAAACTATACTGCCCCTGTGGTTAGTAACATCAGAATCTTCCTTTTGACTTTTAATTTAATCGTAGAACAAAAACTCTGCTTAAAATAAATAGTCATCCATTTTAAGCAAGCAGCGATGCGGTTACACGAAAAAGCCTATTACACGAAAATACAATATCCCAGGCTCAGGAGGCAGTAGAGCATTGGCTAAGCAGATTGTCGGAGTAACAAATGGACCAATCCCATGACCGGTCCTTAAAAAACTTTCGGGATTTTCGTACGAAACCCGTGCAATTCACCCTTCAAACACGTCCGTAATGATCATAAATTTGGATTTACGTCACGTAAAATAGATCTGGAGTTCTCCTGCATAATTCATGTTAAGTACCTACCTAATTAATCACGGGTCGGGCCCTAGTAGAAATAGCTACACGCGTTTGTGAATTGACATAAGTACGTTACTTTAACATAATATTATACGAAAAATACCTACCTACAGACATAACATTGAATTAATAATATAGCAATCGATGATTTATGGTATTCGGGAAGTACAATATTATATGTAACGTCCTTCAATTACTACAACAATGTTCACACCGTCCGAAAACATTGTTTACAATTTTATGTCAGTTCAAGGCCCTGTGAAGCGAGCGATTTAAAACCGTTGGAGTGACAAAGTCTGTCAGAGGATTAAGCCCACTCCTCGCTTTAATTACCTTTACGAACATTTTATTGAGTTGCACGACGCGAGAAACAGTAGTTTGTTCAAGAGAACTCCACTGGAGATTTGTGGAAACTTCGCGGCCTACTCTGCAGAGGCTTTATTTCAATACATTGAATTGCAAAGCAGTCGCTGTGGGAACCTCTTCAGTCGAACATTGTATAACGTATATTTTTGAAGAATCGCGTGACATGGGGATGCTAGAAAAGTAAAGAAGTAGTAAGTATTAAGTAGCGTTAGTGTTATTATTTGCAAGATCTTTGTTTAAATAATGACCATAAATAATCTATTTCAAATCCTACAAATCCTGTATACGCTAGACGTGATTCTTGACGTCATAAATAACTCCTTCCAAGGCTACTGAAGGAAAGCGGCAGTCAGACCAGCCTAGACAAGTGTACTTCAACGAATGGAGATTTACGGTGGCTACGGTCCCTTAGCCATGATGTTCCGGCGTAGAAGAAGAAAATTCAATCAGGTACCTACCTTCTACGCACCTACATTCAAGAAATAAAAATATATATACGAGTATAGGTACTTAGGTACACAACCTACTATAACTATACTAGCTAAAATGTCGTGTATTTTTGGTAGGTAGGTACCTACATTCAAGAAATAGAAATATATATAGGTACACAACCAACTATAGGTACTAGCTAAAATGTCGTGTATTTTTTACTTAGCGCACATGTATTTATTTTATGTATCTATCTATACTTCCTTCTCTGCTAAAACAAATGTACCAAAAACTGAAATTAAATTGTAATCTGGCCATTTTCTCATTAAAGTAATTCGTAAGTAATTATACCCTTCAGTTTATCAGTCCCGCGCCCGTGTCACAGCTCCATTTCTTTGGACGCAAATTCCACCTGCCCGTAGTGCCCGCGTTCCATCTCACCGCACGTCCGATCTGATTTTGTACGGAACCTTGACCCTACCGAATTCGAATCAGAATTTAAATCTACTAGCAAAAAAACAGCTAATTATTCTCTAGCCTTGGGCTAAAAGAAATGTTTCACATGGGTTCAGATTAATTGGAGGTATTAATCTCTGTTTGGACTGTAAGTAGAAATTTCTACCTCATGATGTCGAAGATATAATACTTAATGTTGTTTTTTAATTCGTCTTCCTTTTATTAAAATTGTACATTTCGATGCTAGTGCTGAAAGAATGATATTACTTTATGAGTTCCAAAATATTTTGAAACCAAAGTTTTCTGACAAGGGCGTTATAAATTTAGCTTTTAAACTTACTTACAAAATTTACAAAGTAAAAGCTTTTATTTATTTTTCTGTTTTCATATACCTACGCAGGCCGAATTTCAGCATTTTGACGATATTCTGACTGATAGATGACGTTGTGTGGTGAAACTAATAAACTTATAAATCAACTAAGAGATCCAAATAATGGTAAATTGTTCTTCATCTTGGTCAGGAGTAGGTATCTAAGTTTGTTCTGGTTGCCTATCGATTGTTGCTTGTTATATATAATCTGGCAAATCTCCTTTGGTAAACTATGTCGTCACTACGTCACCAAAA
>JALPQI010021120.1:0-13115 GCA_025490895.1 Thaumatotibia leucotreta
AATGTTGTAGGCACACATGACATTTTTCATTTCTTTTCGAAGACTAATCAAGTATTTGCGTCTAGTCATGAACATTTTAAGTTGGTGATCTGATGATGGAAGGTACAACTCCTTAGCAATTAGGAGTTGGGGGATAATTCTTTAAGTATAACATATTTCATGTATTTTGGAAGCTATTCGCGTATTTGCGTTTAGGTGGTCATCCTTTCATGTCGGTGAGCTGATGATGGAAGGTACAACTCCTTAGAGATTAGGAGTTGGGGGATAATTCTTAAAATATAACATAGTTCATATATTTTGGAAGCTATTTGAGTATTTGCCTTTAGGTGGTCATAGTCTCATGTTGGTGAGCTGATGACGAAAGGTATAACTCCTTAACGATTAAGTAATTCTTTGAATGTAACAACTGTCATACATTTTTGAGATCTATTCAAGTTTTTGCTTAGTAGTTATAACATGTTGGTTAGCGGTTAGTGATTCTTTAAATAATATAGGCATGCTAAGGCTTGGAAGCTATTTGAATATTTGCCTTTAGGTGGTCATCCTTTCATGTTGGTGAGCTGATGATGAAAGGTACAACTCCTTAGAGATTAGGAGTTGGGGGACAATTCTTTAAATATAACATATTTCACGTATTTTGGAAGCTATTCGAGTATTTGCGTTTAGGTGGTCATCCTTTCATGTCGGTGAGCTGATGATGGAAGGTACAACTCCTTAGAGATTAGGAGTTGGGGGATAATTCTTTAAATATAACATAGTTCATATATTTTGGAAGCTATTTGAGTATTTGCCTTTAGGTGGTCATAGTCTCATATTGGTGAGCTGATGACGAAAGGTATAACTCCTTAACGATTAAGTAATTCTTTGAATGTAACAACTGTCATACATTTTCGAGATCTATTCAAGTTTTTGCTTAGTAGTTATGACATGTTGGTTAGCGGTTAGTGATTCTTTAAATAATATAGGCATGCTAATGCTGTTACCTATAATCTTTGAAATTATTCATACCTACTGATGATACACTGTATATCTCCTCGATAATGGGATAATTCTTTGAATATTTAAGTTATCCAGTTCAGGTTTTCTGGCCTATTACAGTGCAGTGCATACTAAATAACGATTTTACACTACTAAAAAGCGTAAAATAAAATATTTTAAAATAAAAATAAAACCGCCTTCAAAAATTCGCCCGAACTAAAAAGTAAAAAATAATTTTATTTCCTACTTCTTAGGATTTCCTACCCAAACCTTTAAACCTAGGTATCCTACAGGTATCCTACAGATTTCTTAGAAGTCGGTGCCAAGCCAAATATGTTCACTTCGCGAGTATATGACCGTATTTGATAGATTTTTGTCTATAGTCAAGTCATAGAACTTACTGTCACACCGGTTATGCTTTAATCAAAATGACTGAGGTAGATCATTCTGTTGATAACAACATAATCGGACTGACAGTAAGTTACAAAGCTCTATCTAATACGAGTATATACCTATGAACGTATTTGGCTTGGCACCGACTTCTAAGAAATCTGTAGGATACCTGTAGGATACCTAGGTTTAAAGGTTTGGGTAGGAAATCCTAAGAAGTAGGAAATAAAATTATTTTTTACTTTTTAGTTCGGGCGAATTTTTGAAGGCGGTTTTATTTTTATTTTAAAATATTTTATGTTACCTATGGAGTGAATAAAATAGCACCACCTTTTTCGTGGTCCGCAAAGGTAACTCGCGGTAAACAAATTGGGATCGCGATCGTTTTATAATGTTTGGTAAGCAATTTTTTTTTTGTCTTTAATTCGCTTAGTAATATGTACATTAAGTGATATCGTCATTATTTATTTATTTATTTATTTATATTTTATTAAAAAAAAAACTCCCGTAGGATCAACTATTGGTGTTACCAGTTTGAAAGTTACGGTACGATCGTCGTTTCGCACGTGCTCGTGCTTGCCGCAAGGACACACTACTTAATTTCTGAACGCAGTGTTGAAATGAGCGGGAACTCGATGCTCGAATGTTTTCGCCAATTTCCTTTCGTTCAATTTTTTATCGTTTATTTATGGCTAGAGTAGAGTCGAAATAGCACGCGAAGGTTCCGAAATTGGGTCACGGTTAAAACGAAGCAAACTGTGAAACTTGTTAGTGTTAGGCATGTTGATTTAATTAAAATAGGTATACGGTATACCGACTTAATGAGTTAAGTGTAGCACATCCGTTCAGTAAAATTTAATTGTTATTTTAACCTATGTAATTACTTATTTGGCAATACGAAGAATAATTGCCTCATCAAAAGACGTGGTCGAATTAATTAATTTCAAATAGCTATGTCGACACAGGTTTAACAAAGTTCACGTAAGTATAGTCAAAGACAAAATAAAGTGTATACAAAAATGTTCAAAAATATGTCTCAAATTCTGTGTAATAAGAACGTCGTAACATATTTATGAGCGGATTCTTTCGATACTTATTTTTGCACTTGACTGTACTTTGTTGGCTACAATATTTATTTTTAATCATTTATGAAACGACTTACAATCCCTCTATGAATTTTGTTATTGTTTTGATAAAATCATTAATATACTAATGATCGCGTGTTAGGTATGTTGTGACTGTGACTTTGAGCATAATGTTTGTTTAGTGTGAAAATCTAAGTTTGTGCACTGTGCAGTACAATAATGAACGTGAGCTATCTTAGATAACCACTTTGTCCTTCACTCTTGTTTATTTTTTATCGTGCGATTAACGGCGTACCTAGTTACCTAGAACAAGGAAGTCCTTTATACAGCCGCGTCACTTGACTGCCAGCCATAGACGTAAAACTGGTTTTTACTGATCAGTGCGATACAGTATCCGTAAAGTAAATAAAAGAAAAAAACATTACATGACGCACGTGTCTAGGATTTGAAACTGGGTCTTTTATAGGTCACTACGGTGGAGGCGGAGAGTGGAAACTAAACAATAGGTAGGTACTTACCCTATGGAGTCAAGTAGATGAAATCCAATAAAAAAATATAAATCACAAAATATTTTCAATGTCGTGATTAAAACGAAAATCTACATAATTCTGGTTCCTATCAAATCCTTTGGTTCAGGAACAACAAAACCACTGTTATGTAAACAAAGATTAACACTTCGTCAAATTTGTGAGGGTCTGTTAACATTAGCACTGTAATCTTATAGTAGTGCAGGGTGATGTGATAGCCTGTTCACATGTTTTAATGCATCTAATAAGAGTCCCATACGATCTTGGAAACGCACTGAAACAAAATGACAACAGTCAATGTTTACATCAATAACCAGCGAGCGCGGCGCAGCCCGCACGCACGCACACTAAGCGAGTCCACTCGTGTGTAGGGCGCCGAGGTATTGACTGGCTGTAGTGGGGATGAAGGGGGTCAATGACGCTACCAGCTGAGCACTGCAGCTAGAGCGAATAAGCACTATCATAAAATCACATGTGAGGTGAAATGGGAACACAACAAAATAATGCACACAATGATAAAATTGAAGAGGTTTACGTACGTGTTTATCCACCCCAAATTTTCTCAACAATTGCCTAAAACTAATTATATTTTGCATTAGAATTTTTTATCTTTACATTTTCCGATTTTATTTTTCTTGGCATTAATTTTTCGACGTCTGCTACCTGCCAAAAATTAAATAAACTTCATTTTGAGGTAGGTTGCAAGGTGAAACCTTTTTAAAATCTTCTTTTGAAAAGAGGCATTAATAAGAGCTAACTATTAAGCACTAACTACGTTTGGTATTGCATTTGAATAATAATAAATCAGTTTGAATTATGTTAAAGTCGTATAATTCTGTGAAATGAAATGTCGGATTTATCGCAATTATTTTTTTTTACCCTTAATCGGACAATGGGATGCTGAAAAGGACCAAAACGAAAACGAATGAAATTTTGGTGTGACTCGTGTTTGATGAAGCGCTTTGAGTATTTAGAATTATGTACTCAAAAAATGAAGCGCATACAAGGAGGAAAATATACTCTGTTCGACTATCTCTGTCAGTAGAAAAAGGCAAAAAATTTAGGCACGAAGAGTTTGCTGCCCAATAATTGCTCATAGCAAACTTGAATTTGTTAATTACGCATTTCTCTTAGGACCATCTTAGGACAGAAATTGTTAGACAGAGTCATGGATGTAGGATTAAAAGCATTAAAAGACCGAGTATAGTTTTTTTTTTAATATATTGTAATGGTAGCACTGGGATATTGCTGTCACTGTCACTGTTATCTGATCTGTCAGTGTCAGTGTATGACGTTCAGCCTCAGCTGACGTTATCATGAAAACATTTCTAAAAATAATGAGTCTGTTACAATGACATTATTCATTGGTCTGTTAACCCTTCGGGTGGCAGGACCGTTACGTCAAAAAGCTGTCAGGTGGCGGCGCCATTTTGCGCGAAAATAGTCAAGTGCCAGGGGGTCCGACGGGTGGTCAACGAGAAATTGGCGGGAGTTACAAATTTAACGATTATTGTGTGTTATTGTATGAAGCTTATATAAAAAACGCACAGCGTTATAATAAGTATGAAATAGGCTATTAATTCCGTTAACAAACATATATTTTTGGTAAAAGTGTAATTTGCTAGTCCTCGTTGAACGTAGGCCGAGCAAACATTTTCCCGATTTTTGTGTAGAAGACACTAGTAATATAAAATACGGCATTGATTTGAGAAAAAAAATAGGTTTATTTGTAGCAATATACATGTACAAACAAGAAAAGAAAGTAAAATTATACCCTTGCATAAAGCTTTTACACATTACAAGCACGTAAATGTTACGTCGAAAATTATTTTCGTACAACATCAGTCAAACACAGAGTAAACTTTGAAAATTTGTTTTGTAATCATATATTGATTATTAGTTTCAAATTTTGTATTTATTTTGCATAATGCCTCATGGAAAATGTGTTCACTTCGGCGTCTGAAGGAAAACTAATGGTTTTGTAAATAAAATTTGTCGATTAATACGACACTCAAAAACTGAGGTAGAAAGATGACTCGTAGATTGTTTCAAAATAAGTATACATATATTTTCAACATGTGTTTGATTTGTAATGTACAGGATTAAAAACTATATTTAATAACATCCCAAAAATGTATAAATACGATACCTTAGCATTAAAACTTTTAATACTAAATCGCTTCAAAAATACACAAAAATTGTCAAAATGATTACATTTCACCAGGACTATATTAGTGTGGATACGACTTCTGATTTGTTCTAATATAATTATGACTACTTAGATTCAAACAAATCAATGATGAGCTCTCCATGTACATTATTCAATAGAAATAATATTTCAAAGTCAATATATTTTCTTCGGTTACGGCGAGGATTACACATGAAATAAAACTATGAAAATCGGATAAACTCGCGTATATTAACTTACTTTAACTTCATTCCGACGTTTCGAAAACTTTACCTACAGGGTTCGTCGTCTTCGTATGACGTCGGAATGAAGTTAAAGTTAGTTAATATACGTGAGTTTATCCGTTTTTCATAGTTTTATTTCATAAATAAATGTCATTGGAAAATCTTACACAAAACGACCTAGTCCCATGGTAAGGTAAATTACCTGATGATGTTGTGGGACTTAGCGACGACAATATACTCTGTTCAACAATTCGTGGAAGTAGAAAAGGGCCCCAAATTTAATAAAATGTGTTAGTTTTTAGTAAAACGTCCCACTTTGTCGCTTACCATAAAGACGAGGTTTCTTTGTATCTTCATATGAATAAACTGACAAAGCGGCTTTATGGCAAACGACAAAGTGGGACGTTTCACTAAACTCACTCACAAATGTAGGTGCTGAGTGGTCTGCCCTTACAAAATTTGAAAATGCCGCCTTTTATTACCAAAAGGGAATGTTGGACCTGTTACATCCTCGACCACCACGTACATCTGAGACTCTTCCTCTCGCTCCTGCATATTTTAAATTTATAACTACAGCATAGCAAATAAACATAGACGTGAAAAATTGTCATTTATAATAATAGTGTCTGAACGAGTGCCTGAAACCGACACGAGTAGGGAAGATGACCTACATTTCGACACTAACATTATACCATTCTACAACGCATTATAAGAAAATTACTAATGTAATTAATTTCCGCACTAGTGCGGAAAAGTCACTGTCTGTACATGTAAAAGTATTTAGCCAACCAAATTAACCGAAATAAGTATTGAATCCAAAAACCGAAGTCTTATCCATACTATTCTATCTTCATTTGAAATGAAACAAAATGGCCACGGTCGCGACCTTGAAACATGGGTCCCGGTATATCAACGACGACATTTTTTAATGAAATATGATCGAGTTTTTAAATAAATGATTATATATTTAAGTTACCAAATAGTTAACCCAGCTATTTATATCTAATTTGGGGCTAGTAGTGTTACATATACATTAATAAATGCCCGATTTCTCTAAAACAAACCTATTCATAACCCAAATCTTTGTAATAAACTATGAAATAAATATGTTAAAATGTAATAAATGGAAGATTAAACGATTGTAAATTGCTTATCACTTAAGTTAAGCATATTATATTTAAATCGCATAACATTTTTTATAGAAATAAACGGTTAAAATCATAATTTACCGGGTATCAAATATTTGACGAATGCACTGCTATTAAATGCTTTTAAACTGAGGAATATCTGCTAATATTTATATTAAATACACTTAATTTTAAATATAGACAGATTTTTTATGTCTTCAGTGATATATTTTTAGAAATAACACAACTTAAATGTGCGCACAAACTTTAAATTTTCACGCCAAATACGCAATAACGAATCGGCCGGGAGCCGGCCGCTCGGCACTTGGGGATTTTTCAGATCGGCCGGGAGTCGACCGCTCGGCACTCGGGGACTTTTTGAATCGGCCGGGAGTCGACCGCTCAGCACTCCAGTGTTTAACAATCTCTGTCGGTTTTAACTGGAGGAGGAATTTGGAGATCATTGGAAGAGTAGTGTCTGTCATTCGCATGTCCTGAATGTCACTGTCAAATTTCCACGTCATGACATATGTTTGACAGGGGTTTGATACGAATGGTACGTTGTCCGATAGACCGATAATATTATACCCCCTGTCCGGTCCGGTGTAATGAAGATTTTATTGTTTTCTATAATCAGATCAAATCAAATTATTATTGAAAGAATGCGATAAGCGCTACATTAATTACAAGTTGTTTTTCAATGTAACTTCAACCAAAGCGTTAGATATAAGATTTTAATGGTCTCAATCCTATCTTGAAAATTAAGGAATAATTCAGGTTGGTCCGTATTTATTTTATTTGAACAGTTTAGTTATAATTACGTGGCATGAATATTTAGGACTATATTAGTTTTGGATTACTTGTATCTACAGTGTACTAGTTTGGTGTGTTTACCTAATGTAAATGTATGTACATTTTTTTGTAAGTGAATGTCATACAATGCCAAAGTTCTTTGATTCTTAAATATACACTTGTTTACAATATCTATATTATGTGATGTGAGTTCTGTGACTCATCACCTTAATACTTAAATATGAACAACAATGTCCCATTATGTATCAGTGTATTCAGTGCTGTTTAAGCTGTTGGTCAGGTATATAGTTTCTTTTAATGTATTTATCAAGGTTAAAAAACATGGAATATACTACCAGTAGATGTGGTGCCGGCACAGAAGATCAACTATCAAAGAGTTTAAGAACTAATTAGACAAATAACTAACTGGAAAAACACTAATTAAATACAGAGAAGTTGGATGCAGGCAACTATCAGTTGTTTTAGCTGTCTGCCTGATGTTCAAAAATTATAAATAATATTAATAAAAAACGGATAATCTTGTTTGACTACATACTGTTTTTTAGTTGTTTAAATTTGAAGGTAATATTTTGCTATAATGATGCAACACTGGCAATTTACTTAAAATACAATGGCATTGACTATAACAGTAAACAATGATAGCAGTTAATACAGTGAGATAACATCTCAACAGAATGGTGGTGATGCTGACAGTTGGTCGGAACACTGCGAAGGCAGTACATTCTCTGGTGCGGCCAAACATACAAGCAAGGTGTGCTTCGACAATGGACTCAGGGTCTAACTTCTTTTTTAGACAGGTAAGTTTATGATAATTTATCTATCAAATAAAAAATAGCTCCTACACAAAACATAGATTACTTTTCAATCTCTGGGCTGAGGTGACCTCTCACGGACCGATTCAAATAATAAAATACTTGTCACATGACCGACAATGGCAGAGGGTTAATATTAAATATTTTTGGGTTGGAATAGGAGTGTGATTTTTGTGAATGGATCATCATCATCATCAGCCTTTCTCAGTCCACTGCTGGACATAGGCCTGTCCTATTACCTATGCCTCCATGTGCATTAGGAGGTAATGCCCATAATCATCACTCTTAGGGCTTTGTTTGGGGGCGCGATTTTGTAAACTACCTGGGTTTCATTTAAAAACTGTATCAAACTACATTATTATATTCAATTACTTATTTCTAAATATCCTATATTGTATTTAATGCCTTTATTAAACAATTGATATTCACTACTATGGTCAACTTTATGACATGAAAAATTGCTATGGTTATATGTATAATAGTCTTCTAAATATTTACATCTCTGAAACATTTAATCTGTTTTATATATTAGTCCTAGTCTTGAGCCAAATTGCAGGGGAATAAGTTTGGAATATTGATGATGATGATGATATTGATGATGCAGAGATTACTCTGAAAGTATTTTTTTTCTAATTCATAGCTAATATTATGTGTATAAATTGAATCTTGAATCTATCTTTTAAATAAACCCCATCAAAATGCATGGCGCGAATTTGCTTTATATTATGTAGTGATATTTCCAAACAAACTGGCCCCTATACCACAAAACTTTACAAGCGTACAATTCTACAAAATTGACAACTTTTTGTATGGGAATTTATACATTATAAATATTAGATGTCATATACCAAAGAAAAACGACCAAGATCACCTAATGTCCGAGATGGGGATCGAACCCACGTACTCAGCTTTCGCGGCTGATGCCTGTACCCCTCGGCCACTCGGTCTTAGCAACCACCGGTCAAATTTCTCGGGTATATGCAATCCCTTACAAGGCTATTCTTCGACGTTTTTATTTCTTGGCATTATTCAGTATTTGGACATTTTTATACCTCGACATTTTTCCATAAAGACATTAGTAGCTTAAATCGTTTAAATCAATATATTTCATTTATCTTGCTATGTCAATCAATTGGTGTCCCCCTCGAGTAGTTAGTTAATCATTAATTTTATCGGCTCCATGTAAGATTAGCACCGATTGTCGTGAAGGTAAACAGTAACCTTGCCGCGTATGTAATTATGTTGCAATACGATGACGGACGGACAGAGCCTTGGTTACTATGCGCATACGAGTATTACTTATTGCTATTTGAGGAGAATCGCTCTCCGTACAAAAAAACAAGTTACTATGTGCATACGAGTATTACTTATTGCTATTTGAGGAGAATCGCTCTCCGTACAAAAAAACAAGTTACTATGTGCATACGAGTATTACTTATTGCTATTTGAGGAGAATCGCTCTCCGTACAAAAAAACAAGTTACTATGCGCATACGAGTATTATTTATTGCTATTTGAGGAGAATCGCTTCCGTACACAAAAACAAGTTACTATGCGCATACGAGTATTATTTATTGCTATTTGAGGAGAATCGCTCTCCGTATAAAAAAACAAGTTACTATGCGCATACGAGTATTATTTATTGCTATTTGAGGAGAATTGCTCTCCGTACAAAAAAACAAGTTACTATGTGCATACGAGTATTACTTATTGCTATTTGAGGAGAATCGCTCTCCGTACAAAAAAACAAGTTACTATGTGCATACGAGTATTAAGGTAAAGGTACACTATGCCGGGATAGTACATTATGCCGTGATATTTAGATTTTTGTCGTAAAATAAGGAAACTATCATGAAACTCATGATTTAAATAAATACTTCATAAATTATAGCTCATAAACAACCGATAAACACAAGTATAAGACATACTTAATCAATTCTAAAGCAGTGAAGCTCTTCCGAATCCGTTAGTCCTAACCAAACAGTAGTTCCTTAGGATCGTGTAGTCGGCGAGCGTAAGGAGGCAGTGGGAACTTCGTAAGGTTTCTCTGACATGTTGATAAGTTTATTTGGACTAAATTTGTAAAACTATTGCCTTGTAGTTACTAACCAAAGTTTTCAATTATTTTTCGTGTCAATATAAAGCATATTTTAATGAAAATAGTCTATTTGATGATTCCCGTAATTATGTTCACAAATCAGATGCAATGAACGTAATTGCGGGAGTATCACGGAATAACGGAAAATCAGACATCAATGTTTTCTTCAATCATTTATAACTGGGGCTAAATTTTTTCATAAATTTGATATAAATGGGTATATTAATGACTAAAGATGACAGTGACGTAATTCCGGTATATGATTATTTTTAAATTTCAATGTCATTTTCAAGCGCAAAGTTAGTGCTCGTTACGTGATAAGTACGAAGTAATGGAGTATAGTATCAACAATAAATGTCTTATATTTGTAAAAACAATGCACAAAAGATAAACATGTCCGTGTTATTCTCACAATTATTATACTACCTTCCAGTCTAAGAAGAGGTTTTCTCGATTTTTCTAATTTAAGATATTTTTTCCGACTCCCGTAATAATGTACAAGAATTTTCTTCTTATGTCTGTTATTCCGGTATATGAGGAATAGAAAAAAAAATATACAAATATTAATAAAAAACATTACAGGAAAAGGGGGCTATTGGTTATTAGGGTTTGTTAATTGAATAGAAGCCCTTACAGTAACAACA
Organism: Thaumatotibia leucotreta; assembly: GCA_025490895.1. NCBI lineage: Eukaryota > Metazoa > Arthropoda > Insecta > Lepidoptera > Tortricidae > Thaumatotibia > Thaumatotibia leucotreta. The sequence continues at coordinate 10,886 of JALPQI010021120.1, forward strand.
TGACGGTTCGTAAGTCCGTCCGTTCACCCATCAGTCTGCCTGTCTATTGGTCTACGCTATAGCTCAGTTAGTAACATTCATATTAGGATTAGGGGTATTAATCATGCGCAAAAAAATAAAACGTAAATAAACCTTAAAAAATGCAATATACATAGATATATATCCTATATGCTATGCATGCATATATTTTATGTATAAGATTGCTTTATCCGAACGTGTAGGTACCCAAATAGTTTCATAAGACGTAAAAAAATTGTTTTTATTTAATTTATTTTCTTTTATTTAAATTTAATTTGGATAAGTGTTTTCAATAAATAAATAGCAGGAAAAAGTCTTACAAAATCCAAGTCTTTCATTAAACGTTTTTTATTTTGATATTTATAATTATAAAGAGTCAAATTTACTAATCTTACAAAATTACGATATTTTTTTCTTATTATGACACGATTGTAATAATTTTTAATTCTATTATTTTAATAGAATACTTGAATAATGCGACCTTACGAGATATCACGCAATTATGTGCAACGACTCACGGAATTGAAGCATGCGCCAAATTTTACCACGCAATTACGGACAAACGAAGGGTTTAGCAAATTTGCGATCATTTCCATAATTAAAAAGCTATGGGGCAAAATAATGTCTCATATCCATCTCATAAGACACGTCTACAAAATAAAAATGATTACACGCCTAGAATTTTCGTATTTTTAAAATAGCCCACAATCAAAGTCAAAAGTGCCTTAGTATACCGCAATATGGTACATTTACCTTACTTATTGCTATTTGAGGAGAATCGCTCTCCGTACAAAAAAACAAGTTACTATGCGCATACGAGTATTATTTATTGCTATTTGAGGAGAATCGTTTCCGTACACAAAAACAAGTTACTATGCGCATACGAGTATTATTTATTGCTATTTGAGGAGAATCGCTCTCCGTATAAAAAAACAAGTTACTATGCGCATACGAGTATTATTTATTGCTATTTGAGGAGAATCGCTCTCCGCACAAAAAACAAGTTACTATGTGCATACGAGTATTACTTATTGCTATTTGAGGAGAATCGCTCTCCGTACAAAAAAACAAGTTACTATGCGCATACGAGTATTATTTATTGCTATTTGAGGAGAATCGCTCTCCGTACAAAACACAATTGGAATGTTGACAATAGTAAATCATGATTTCATAGGATCATATTTGATGCAATTCTGAATGCCCTAATATCCGAATAAATCTGGGGCCCTAGTGTAAAAGGGTGTACATACTCCTATGTCCTATGTATATACTTGACTTAACATTGAGCGCGGAGAACTCCCGAGGGGAGTTCTCTGTGGGAGGTCCATTTTAGCTACAAAGCGGAAAAATCATAGGATCGGCTACGAGCGTAGCGCGTAGCACTCGTCCGCAATGAAAGTGTTAAACCTTTTTCTATTTTTGATAAGCTTCTGTGAGTTGTACCTTTTTCACTAGAGCCACAGAAATGTCATCACCATCATCTTATCAACCAATTGACCATTCATTTATTGATGATGAGCAGCAGCGTCAATAGTGAACACGTTACTGCAATCGCCAATCCGCTTGCACATGCGTGATGGTCATGGGCATTGACCTCCTAATGCATCCTACGATACGATACAATATCCATACCGATAGGTAATTAGGTACAGGAGAGGGCTACGTCCAGCAATGGACTAAGATAGGTTGATGATGATGTATTAATTGTGCTTGCAAAAGCGGTATCTAATGGAACCCAAAATTCTCAGATATCGCCAAAATTGATGGAATATCCCGTAACCTCCTAGAAATGCTTCATGTTAAAAATCTTACCCCCTTATCCATAAACGTCTGCAAACTTAGCAAGCTGCTAAGTATTGTTTGTTCCTTTCTGTCTTATCAATATGTCCACAAGAGTGAAAGGGAAAACACTACTCGGCTTGTTAAGTTAGGAGGCTTGTATGAATAAGGGGGTAACTCTTTAAATCGTATCAAACATTCGTGTTTCAGCTATTCGATACAGCATCGAGCACATACACGTACATATTGGGTGATGCGACTACTCGAGAAGCGGTCCTCATAGACCCGGTGATCGAGCACGCTGAGAGAGATGCCACTCTGCTGCAGGAGTTGGGGTACAAGCTAGTTTATGCCAGTGAGTACCATATCTCAAACTATTCGATACAGCATCCGTTACATACACTTATATACACACCCTATAAGTTGTAAAAAT
>JALPQI010021121.1:0-13895 GCA_025490895.1 Thaumatotibia leucotreta
GTTTTCATCTGATTTCTCCAAGATTGGGATCATCAGATCCCAAATTGGTGCCAACGGGACCATTGCCGACTTACACCTTTCGATAAAAAAAAAATGAAAATCGTTTCCCGATTCTTGGATTCATAGAAAAATCAATATAGTCGAATTGAGAACCTCCTAGTTTTTGAAGTCGGTTAAAAAGACGGGAAGTCTTATCTCGCAGCGACATACTGTCGCACCAATCATATGCTTAGCTAATAGAAATCGAAATACCTAGTATTAAATATTTCCATTCGAATTGTTGTGAGTTATGTTAACATAACATATTTTTGTAGCTAATTGTTATGCTCTTAATAGCGGAATTGAATGTATTTAGACTAATAGAATAATTTCCAGTAACTACCGCTAAGACAAAAACTTATAATTTTTTACAATTATGGCCTCCAAAAATTTGAAAAGTCAGTTATATCGATCAACCACATTCAATCTACTATGAATTGCAACTATTTATGATAAATACACAAATAATGCCCTCGCCGGGAGTCTAACCCGGAACCTCCAGCTTTGTAGGCTGGGATCACTACCAATTAGTGGCTGTGACAGGACCAGCATCCAGATTTTAGCCAGACCTAGATGCCTTTCTAAAATCGTATACGATTAGCGATAAGTCACGTGACCATAATAATGTGTGAAAATGGTAAATTGGACACACGACTTTTCGTAGTAATCTGTCATTCTCATATATTTATGATTTATCACTTGTCATATATGATAGTAGAATGGCATCTTTGCTATAGTTGGAAATTTCTAAGATTTAACTTTGACATTTTAGAAATTAGCCTTATACACCGTGTTTTTTTAATTCCGTTAAATTTAATAGGCTGCTTGGTACGTTAATTGGAGCTACCTGGTATATTGTTTTTCTGATTCGAAAAAAAAATTTTTTTTTTCGTTTTCATACATAATAAATGAAATGGTAAGTGTGAGAGAACCTTAAGAATAAGATCTCAGGTGACTGACGGCACATATCAAAATAAGTTTCATTAGGATGTAATAAAGGTTGCAATACACTTGTTCAGTTATTAAACTATTTTTTTTTTGATAACTCAATAACAGTAAGAGTTAAGACACTAGTTTCTTAGACAAATTGATTATTTTTGACCTAAATAAGCTTCCCTTTAATTTAACGGAAATCAATAAAAACACGGTGTATATATGACGTTAAGACTATCGGAAAAACGATTAGCCTTACCCTCATATTAATAAAGTTTAATCTATAACTGTCAAAAGTTAATTCTTAGAAATTTCCAACTATAGGCCTGCTAAAATCTGGATGCTCGTTCTGTCACTGCCACTGATTGGTAGTAATCCCAACCTATAAAGCTGCAGGTTTCGGGTTCGACTCCCGGCGAGGGCTTTATTTGTGCATTTATTTATCACAAATAGGTGTCATTAATTGACTTAGTAAATTGAATGTGGTTGATCGATTCTAAGTGACAGACTTGTTATATGTTTATTTTTAGGACACAAGGCTGTTGTAAATACAAATCGAAAATAGTTCAATACGCCATATTCTGTGTACTTAAATATCTATTCGTAAAAATCTAACTATTTTTTTCTTCAGTCTTCTGATATCGTAGGAAATTAAATATTTGTAGTATGTACATAATATCAGAATAGTTTATAATAAATGTAGGTCTTGTTAAGTAAGTAACATTTGTTTAAGCTTGCAAAAATATTTTTGTGAAATCGTGAATTATAATATTAATAATGTTCTGAAATAAATGTTATAATTCGTTCTCTTGTTTGATTACCGTAAAACTACCCAACTATAGTCCAAAAACTCCCATCTATGGTCCAAAACTAAGTTGAATATCTTCGATTTAGTGTAATTATTATATTATTGACACAGTTGTTACACAAAGTCTCCTCATTAATGATTAAAAACGTAGATATAACTAAAGTAAAAGATTTCCTTTGATGCTTAATTACGAGTTGAACTTGTGGACCATAGTTGTATACATATAGTACTGGACTATATCTGTATTGTTTGGTTGCGCATTGGAGGCTTCTGCTTGCGACTGACAAGCTACGATATCGTGATGCCAATATCCATGGGTACTTAAGGTCCATAACTTTGAATAACAATATCTCCGAACTTTACAATTTTGAAACATCAGGATGCTTAGCCAAGTTGCCTATCGCTAACGCTTGGTAGCGTATCGTAGTTTTCCCTCTCTGTCACACTTGCCTATTAGTGCGACAAAGACAGTTAAGCAGGCCATACACGTAAGGGTGTACCTGACAGGTTTGCCTGTACAGGTCAACTGTTCAGGTAAACCGGAGCGTGTATGTTACAGAACTGTGCAGGTTTTTGTAGCATACACGCTCCGGTTTTACCTGAACAGTTGACCTGTACAGGCAAACCTGTCAGGTACACTCTTACGTGTATGGCCTGCTTTAGCGGCCTTTGGTTTACGATTGACGATTAAATAAATACAATAAAATAAATATGTTGGGACATCTTACACAAATCAACCTAGTCCCACGGTAAGCTCAATTAAGGCTTGTGATGTGGGTACCAAGCGACGATTATATAATAGATAGGTAGATACATATAGATACTTAAATACATAGACAGCCATGACCAAGGAACAAATATTTGTGATAAATACACAAATAATGCCCTCGCCAGGATTCGAACCCGGAACCTCCAGCTTCGTAGGCCGGGTCATTACCAACTAGGCTACGGAGGCTGATTAAGCGTTAGCGATTGGCAACTTGTCTAAGCATCCAGGACCTTTACAGGATTATTCCGGATAGTCTAAAGTGTCACTCATTTCATTTCTCTCCCGTGTTAAAGGCCACACACTGTAGACTAGGGCTGCCAACCAAAAAGACCGATATGCGGGACATTCTCAAATAATTAGCTTTTTTTTTGTTTTTTTTTTATGTTTTGAATGCCTTAATACACAAAAACATTTTTTTTACGTTTGCTAGGGTAATTAAAAATATTTTTGTTCATTTGATTTCTGTCAATTACCTAAGTGTGACAAGACTAAGACAACATGCGGTGACAAAATCGTTTCCTAGAATAGACTTATATTCTCTTAAAATAGACTGAATCCAGAAAACTTCATATGACATTTTTAACTTCAAATTTGGTCAGAAATCCGCTGTTGATTTTTTTCCCTTTCCTCGCGGGCGCCCTGTATATACCTATCGTCCCCTAGTACCCACATCACAAGCCTTAATTGAGCTTACCGTGGGACTAGGTCGATTTGTGTAAGATGTCTCAAGATATTTATTTATTAATATGAGCGTAAGTCTCACCATTTTTCCGATAGCCTTAACGTAATAATATGACTTACATTATACCTAATATATAAGGCTCATTTCTAAACTCTCAAATGTTCATTCTAAGGTGCGGTTAAACTAAAAGAGCATTCGCTGTTCTAACCTCCCACTCTACGAAATTCGATCGGTACACAAAACGTGATTGGTTGATTTCGTAGAACGGGCACTAGAACAGCGAATGCTCTTTTGGTTTAAACGCACCTTTAAGGTGCGATCAAACTAAAAGAGCATTCGCTGTTCTAACCTCCCACTTTACGAAATTCGATCGGTACACAAAACGTGATTGGTTGATTTCGTAGAACGGGGGATAGAACAGCGAATGGTCTTTTGGTTTGAACGCACCTTCAGAAATCTGCATACTATATATGTAACGCGACCCTACTAGCGACACCCGACGGCAAGCCATGAAAGCAAGCAGGTACGCATACGCACAGCGCAAGCACTGCGACGATGCAACTACGCACTAGCGCAGTACTGTAGTTCCGCCGACCGCCGCTAGATGGCCCCGTGGTCGAGAGAGATCGCGCTATCATTTGTCCGACTCGGAATCATTACCGTCGGCATGCGATCGAGGTTTATTATGGAAGCAGTAGGGAGTACGTCCTAGCACATTAAGCGACCCAACCCCAGTTTGTGCACTTAAAATACAGTGAGCTAGTACTTTCTCAGCATAGGTAAACCCCTTCGCAAGCCTCTTCTTCATTCTTTGCCTCCATGTTCTACCTACATATTGTTTTAAATCAATATAGGTACGTGATGGGTACCTATATTGATTTATAGTAGAAAGTATAGTAGAAAGTATTCATATTAACAACTACCAACTGATTTCCAAGTTTTGCCGTGATTCGCGTGAACACGGCGGCGCTTGTATTTATGTAAAAAAAACTTTAAAAGCAGCTGAGGTGGATGTGTTAACTGCCTTATCAGTTGAACGATTATGTGAAATAGCGGCCGTTGAGATTCTAGATTTTGACTTGATAGTGATCTGTATCTATCGAACAAATCTGGTTAAAGCCGTAGACTTTTTATCTATACTGGAACGACTGCTCGACAAAGTCAATGAATTAAATTTTAATTGCATTATAGTCGGTGATATGAACATTGACTGGTTAAACGTGACAGCCGATTATAAATCCTTGCTTGATACGTTATCCTCTAACAATTTTAGAAATATAGTTAACTTTCCTACCAGAGAAACGAGTACTACATCTACCTCCCTGGATCACTTATATATAAACGGTAGTAAGTACCTAACTACCGTATCTCCAGTAGTAACCAATATTAGCGACCACTATGGTATCCGGGCCGTGACTGAGTGCAAGCGCACAAGCCCACCTCTGGCCGCCACCCGCCGCGTCCGTGACGTCACGGCCGCCTCCAAGTACGCGTTCGTGCGTGCGGTTGAAAGTGTGGATTGGGACGAGTTATGCGAGAAAAAACACTCTGCCTGCGACCTTGCATATTCCATTATAAATATTCTAAGCAATAAAATAGATATTTGTTTCCCTTATAAAACGAAACCTAATACAACAATACATAGCTCTTGGATAACTCACGAAATATATAATTTAAAGAGATTGCTATTTGATCTTATACAATTAAAAAATAATTTCCCATATGAAACTGAATTGGACCTTAAAGTAAATGAACTGAATAATAGGTATATTTCAAAAACACGCATAGCTAAGGCCAATTTTCACATTACTAAAATAAATAATAGTGACAATAAGGTGAAAGCTATGTGGAATGTGGTCAACACTGAAAGTAATAAAAACAAGACAGCCATCGACTATACGGACATTGTGAGGAAACCTGATGGGACAGAGTTCGTAAATAAAGCGGAGTTGGTGAACACCATGAACCGCCAGTTCGCGTCCGCGGCGCTGCGGTGCGGAGCGCCGCCCGCGCAGCCAGGACGAGCCGCCGCGGCGCTCGCAGCTGTATATCCCGCTGCCGACCGTTCGCTACGTTTTACGAATTTCACCCCAGCAGAAGTCCAAAAAATCATACTAAACTGTATTAAAGACAAGCCTACTCAGGACCTTTATGGCATATCAACAAAATTTTTACGCATGTCAGCCAGTCCACTAGCCTTTCCACTCTCAGTACTTTTCAATAGATGCCTTAAGCTCGGCAGATACCCCAAGCCCCTGAAGGAGGTCAAGGTCAGCCCGTTGTATAAAGGAAAAGGAAAACAGAGCGACACAAGTTGTTACCGTCCCATAAGTATTATACCGGCCGTCGCAAAGATCCTAGAAAATGGACTAACGTCACGTTTATCCCATTATCTCCAAAGTACTGACAATATATCTGAGTGCCAGTTCGCATACAGACCAGGCCGATCCACCACAATGATGGCGCGCGAAGTAGTACGTCGTATACTTGGAGCGCGAGAACGTGGGCTAGAGGTCGCAGTACTTTTCTGCGACCTCTCAAAAGCTTTTGACGTCGTCGATCATTCATTGTTGTGCAGCAAGTTGGACCACTATGGCATTCGAGGGCCAGCCCTGTCCCTCATGGCTGAGTTCATGGACGGCCGGACGCAGTATGTGATGGGGCAAAAAGGATCTCTATGCTCGGAGGGTATAGACACCCAAGTTGGTGTACCGCAGGGATCGTCGTTATCCAATCTGGCGTTTTCTCTATTGCTAAACGACCTACCAGGTACCATTAAAGACGGTGAGGTATTTATGTACGCGGATGATGTTGCGGCAGTTATTACCGCAACCGACATAGATAGTCTCGAGTTCAAGTTGAACATGGTAGCCGAACAACTTTTAGCATGGTTCCAGTATAACGGCCTGATATTGAATCTAACGAAGACCCATTTTATGCAGTTCGATCTATCAGGACGTAAGCGACGCCCCCTGCATATCAGCCTCGAAGGTGGTAGCATAGATCAAGTAAAGTCTACTTCATTCCTGGGCTTTACCATTGACCAAAGCCTGACGTGGGAAAGCCATATTGACACCGTGTGTGCTAAAATGGGAAAAGCCTGTTTTGTTCTAAATAGATTAGTAGCAACTCTTCCATTTCACACGGTGCGTATGTGTTACTTTGCTAGCGTCCAATCCATTGTCCAGTACGGACTCGAGTTGTGGGGGCGTGCGGCTGACTGGCTGCGTGTCTTCCGCCTACAAAAACGAGCTGTAAGAGCAATAAGGCGAATACCGTGGCACGAATCAGCCAAACCGCATTTTATAGCCTTAGGCATTCTAACCTTACCCTGCCTTCTCATCCTACAAGTAGCCGTGTACGTTAGGCAAAACCTGGACAGGTATCCTAGGCGAGGGGATGGAAGCGGTCGTGTTACGCGGTATGGGCATAAGCTGGCCGCAGTGCCTCGAAGTCTTGTCAAAACTGCCAAATCTATTCATATGATGGGTCCTGCGGTCTACAATAGACTACCTAATTATATAACCGACGCTCCTAGTCTTGTTAGTTTTAAGCACAAGTTAAAAATGTGGCTGGTCGAGCAGTCGTTCTATAGTGTTGATGAATTGTTAAATTTAAAAATAACTTTATAATAACGTGTCCTTAAGTCCTTATAGACGTACGAAACATATTGCTTGATGTACAAAATGAATTTATTTATAACTAATTATTTTTAATAATGTGTACCTAGTCACACTAATGTATTGAATTTTATATGTTAGAATTGTTAAATGACCTGTAATGTTTAATTATCAATAAAAATTATGATTATGATTATGATTATGATTACCTTTGCGTCGGGAACCAATCGGGGCGGTTTGGATGGGTAGCTCCTTTTAAGGGTTTTTATAGGTTTAATTTTGTTTAGTTAATATTTTAATATTACTTTTACTAATTACTTTTTTTAAGATTTAGTTTCTAATGATTCATTCAGAAAATCTTGGTTTTATCACCAACTTAAAACCTTAAACCTGAAGTTCGCGTACATAATTTTGTCAAAATTATTGATATTTATTACGTAAAAATATGCCTAACGTGTTTCACGATATGTGTCAAAAGACGGCAAATACTATGGAAAGCCATATTTGTTTATCTTTTTTTTATAAAAATTATGTAGGTAAAGTCTATTTCAAATACGAAGGCCCGATTCCATTTGACAAAGTCATTAGGCCTCAACAATAGGATCAATAATAATAAAAGATACCTGGCCAGACCCTTTTGTGGCGTGATGTTTTTTGCAGACATCGGTTTACGACTCGTGCCAATTTGTAGTGGACCAATTTAATGACTAAAGTTTCGAGTGGCATCGGGCCTTCGTATTTGACCCCTTACTAGCATTTGAACCTGGGATCTAAAGGCAGGGTTTTATCTCCATTCTCAGGGTGCTTAGACAAATTGCCAATCGCTAACGCTTAATCGTCAATCGTAAACGAAAGGCAGCTAACTGTCTTTCTCGAACTAATAAGAATGAGTTGCAGAGAGGGAAAACTACGATAGGCTACTAAGCGTTAGCAATCGGCAACTTGGCTAAGCATCCTGGTATCTTCAGGTAAGGTTTTATCTCCATTCTCACCAGGGTGCTTAGCCAAGTTGCCAATCGCTAACGCTTAATCGTCAATCGTAAATGAAAGGCAGCTAACTGTGTTTGTCGCACTAATAAGAAAGAGTTACAGAGAGGGAAAACTACGATACGCTACTAAGCGTTAGCAATTGACAACTTGGCTAGACACCCAGTTCCGTGTAAATTATATAGTTAATACGCTAATGTGCTTTGGTTTGGTGGCACGAGCGTTGAACCCGAGGATTAGCTGCTTGCTGAACCGTGCCGGGTTACTGGACCATATGCGAACCTTACTGGTTCGGCTAGAAGATACTCTACATTAAGGGTTTTTTTGGGAATAAATAGAGTATATTTTACCCCATTCGTACGGATTGGCGATAAGCTTTTGAGCGCGCAGTGCTTAAGGTGCGTTTAAACCAAAAGAGATTTCGCTGTTCTAGCGCCCGTTCTACGAAATCAACCAATCACGTTTTGTGTACCGATCGAATTTCGTAGAGTGGGAGGTTAGAACAGCGAATGCTCTTTTAGTTTGAACGCACGTTTACGCGTTGTGCTCAGCCATGAGTTAGGTCTTATTAACTAATGTTTTGTTTGTTACGCTGTTAAGATAGAGTTAGGGAAAAAATTATGTTTGCTAGATTTTGTTTTCAGATATATACTATACTATAAAGTACAGTCAAGTACCTACAACAATAAATATCGAAAGAATCCGCTCATAAATATGTTCATCATCATCATCATCATCATCAGCCTATGATAGTTCACTGCTGGACGTAGGCCTCTCCTATTAACTATGCGTATAGACGAGGATGCATTCGCAGCAAAGTGTCCACTATGATGACGCTGCTGCCCATCATCATTCTTTTATCAAATAATGATCAGTGACACTTCAATCCCTTAGTCGACTTTTACGACACCCGCAGGAGGAGTTGGGGTGGTGACAAATGTATTCTTACTTCCGTCACCACAGGGGCCAACGTTTAATAAAGTTACAATTTACAATTTTGCTGTATGCCTCTCTTACTAGCCAATATGTGCGTGCGTTAGAGAGGCAAACAGCGAAATTGTAAAATGTAACTTTATAAAACGTGACCCTTTAGGGTAACATGAGATACTAGCTATTTAAGTTAAGTTTTCGATTAAGTAAACTAAAAGTTCAAAAGTTACACATACAGGGGGACACATTTTTGCTATCGGATCGATATTTCCGATAATATTAACATTATTAAATTGATTTTAGTAAAACCTATTCACTTTAAAAATATCTATTTAATTTACCAAGAACCATCACTATAATTATGACACTTTACGGTGGAAATGAAAATAAAAACACACTCCCAACTTGTATGGGGAGTGGGTAACCTAATAATAGTACATTACGATCCAATGGTAAAAAAAAGTTCGAAAAGAGTGGCGATATATCGTCGGCCCTCTGAAGTTTCGACCTAACGAGAAATGAACAACTTCTCGTACTACTCGTAATACGTAAAAAAACACCAACTGTACTGAAAAACACTTGGTGTTTTACCACCTTTTTATTTTACCACTTTGGTACCAAATTTCAAGTTTCTAGTGCTAACATAATTAAGATCCGCGGACCGACGGACACTACGAACAGACAGACATGATAAGGGTTCCTAGTTGATTACGGAACCCTACAAATAGTTCAAGTATTAGAGGATTCTTTCAAAATTAAAAGTTGACTGAGCTCGCATTGAAAATGACACGCAACGCGTTACATAATCATGTTAATGAATGTTAATTTCTCTCAATGCGTGGGTCAAATGTTAAATAATGAGTATGTTCGCGCAATGACTCTTACTCCTCTTTTGACTGTTAACATTATGCTTTAATACACAACACTTACCTAGCTTAGCAAATATGAAAAATTATTCAATAGTAGAATTTATTAAAACTTTCTTGGAAAAATAGGTGCAACTCGATGGATTCAACATTTTTGAAAAGTTGTACCTACCAACCTACATATAAAATTCTGAACTAAGTTTCTAATTTAGGTAACCAATATTTATAATTTAAATATATTTTGGACCCACGGATCAAAAGTTAGAGGGGGGCACAACTCGTCGAATTTATAAAATCCTCCTTTTATTGATTCGGTTAATAAAATTTTACCCCCTTATTCATAAACGTTTGCTAACTTAAAAAGCCGCTAATATTTTTTTTGTCCCTTTTGCTCTTATGGACATATTGTTAAGACCGAAAGGGACAAACAATTATTAGCGGCTTGTCATGAATAACGGGCTAAAACATTTAATTTTTATGATGATTTCTATGATGGGCTTTAACACGTTGAATGCGGTACATGCCAATTTCGACTTGTAATGTACTTTCTTCTGGTGCGAAGTGAACAAGTAGCTTGTCTCTGTCTGGTGCGGGGTCGATTTGACTATGAAATCCTATTAGCAAGAAGGAGTCAAGTATACATTTATGTGTCTTTTTATGAGTTCTATCTAGTAGGTACATCAAACTTTACAGGACAAATTTGACTCGTACCGCACTAGGTGAAAAAAATAATCAACCAGTGCGGTACCGGCCAAAAGTGTCTTGTATACCTACTGTCTTGTACAGCACCACGAGTACAGGTCAGTACAGCCAGTGCGGGGGTAACGAATACGTGTTTTTTGTTTATGTTTCGATGGCAGTTCCGATTTCATCATGAATGCACTGAGAAAACGACCGCGAAAAATGTTACAAAAGATTTTCGAAGAGACGCAGTGCAGTGAAAGTGTAAATACGAGTAGTAAACGAAGTGAAGCGAAAAAATCGGAAGAATTGGGTAATTTTAGTTAGATTTTTTTAAATTATATCAACCGATATAGAATAGAATAGAATAGAAGAACTTTAAGTATTCAATAACGCTTAATTTACACTTAACTACTTAATTACAATGCCTGTGGTGTACATTTTATAACGCGTAACTGAAAAGGTCCACACTCAGCTTCATGCCGAGGGACCCTTGAGGACCCTGGCGCTGGTCGTTCGTGGGGATATCGATAATATTATTTCATTATATTTCCCATCCCTACCAAAATATCGACTAGACGGCATCAGCCCTATTCCCTTGGTGCGACACAAGTCAATTTCGTATCGTTAATAAATTTTCCTATAATGCCTAAACAAAGGTCGACAGCGTGTAACGACAACAACCTTAGATCATTCAATTGTTTAACTAGCCATTGTAATCAATAAATCATCGATTTGTAAAACCAAAAACGATATATCATCTAAAATAGAGACCTTTAGTCACATACCAAAATAGCCTTGTACCGCACCAGTGTACGACCATCCTACAATTCAAAAATGGTATGTATAGCACTGCAAGTAAATTATAAAATTATGTTCCCGCATTCAACGTGTTAAGAGACTACACTGCATTGCGAGTTCGTGACCATTAATTTAGTCTTCTTTTGTGAAAAGTGGCATCGAAACTTTCACTTTATCACAATGTCACAATAATCACAAGATTTGAGGTGTCATGCTCATGAACTGTCTAAAGTACCTTTTTTGTCAAGTCAAAATATAAATGAAGGGTCCACGGAAAAAACATGTCCAGTGCTTAATAAAATCATGGCAAATTCATACCTTATTCTGTTAAAAGTAAGGTGGTTTTTCCTTCTGTAATTTGAATTGACTAGACATGTGCTTTCCGTGGACCCTTCAAAATATTGGCTACTCAATCTCAACTTTTTTTATACCTGTGAAAACTCGAAAATAACCAAAATCATAGCGACCCCTAAATGCATTTCTATTTCGCTTTAATTTTGCAGAGATGAGGTTAAGGTCTAAAGTTCTAAACGGATAGAAAAAAAACAAGTGAAAAAATAAAATTACTAAACAAAAATTTGGACAATCCGAATATTTATCATTTCAGTTGAACAAAAGTAAAAAAAATATATACAAACCACAACTTTCATAACATAATCTTAGTTTTAAAACCTTAAACCTGAAGTTCACATAATTTTTTATTAAAATTTATTGATATTTATTAGTATTAAGGTAAAACTGTATCTGCGAATGTTTTTCACGATATGTGTCAAAGACGTCAAATACTATGGAAAGCCATATTTGTTTACCTTTTTTTTACTTTGTACTGAAAAATGGTAGAGGTAGGTATTTATTGTATGGGCTTGTCCATTAATCACGTCATACTGTATAGGGGGGGGGGGGTCAAGAAAAAAATCACCAATTATCACCATAAGGGAGGGAAGTCCTCGGACAAATCACGTGTAATTTTTTGTTACTCTCTACTGAACAGCATTATATCTAGTAAACAAAACATCTATACTTTTCTTTAAGATCACTTTGTAAATATAACCAGGATGCTTAGCCAAGTTGCCAATCGCTAACGCTTAATCGTCAATCGTAAGCGAAAGGCAGCTAACTGTCTTTGTCGCACTAATATGTAAGAGTGACAGAGAGGGAAAACTACGATACGCTACCAAGCGCTAGCGATTGGCAACTTGGCTAAGCATCCAGCATGCTTAGCCAAGTTGCCAATCGCTAGCGCTTCATCGTTAATCGCAGCTAACTGTCTTTGTCGCACTAATATGAAAGAGTGACAGAGAGGGAAAACTACGTTACGCTACTAAGCGCTAGCGATTGGCATCTTGGCTAAGCATCCAGATGTCAAACACAGAACAAGTGTTATTAAAAAAACGTTGATAATAAATTTCACGTCATATTAGCTAGGGGGGGTCTTGAAAATATCACCAAATATCACCATGGTAGGGAGGGGTCCAAAATAGGCCAAAATCGTATGACGTGATTAATGGACAAGCCCTAACTTTATATGTATAGATAACTAGGTGCTCGTTCTTATTTCCCATAGCATTAATCTAGTAAGATTCTTATCTTTTTCCCAAGCCCAAAATCTAAAACTGTGTCAGTTTGTCAGATAGCTTTTTATTATTTAAACAGATATGCGTCTGACATAGTTCACCACCACACAGTTCATAGTCATCACCACAGTCACATTACATAGGTATTTCCTAATTTTGGGTCCACAATCTCAACTCAGCCTCTGTAGCCTAGTTGGTATAGTGACTGCCTAAGAAGCTGGAGGTTCCGGGTTCGAATCCCGGCGGGGGCATTATTTGTATATTTATTTATCACAAGTATCTGTTCCCATGTACCCTAATACCCACCTATAATATTAGGGTTTATATAGATTATCAGGGTCGCGTTTTATAATAGTACATTACGCTACAAGTGCGTAAAAAATTAAGTTCGAAACGAGTGGAGATAAATTAAAGCACGACCGAAGGGAGTGCCTTAAATCGACACGAGTTACGAATTTCGTTTTCGCACGTGTATCGTACGACGTTTTTCAGTACATATGGCTCTCCGAAGATCTGATTTAAAATGAGCCACTTCTCGCACTAGCGCGTAAAAAAGCGCCATCTGTACGGAAAAGTTACGTTTTACAATTTCGCTGTTTGCCTCTCTAACGCACGCTCATGTTGGCTAGAAAGAGAGGTAAACAGCGAAATCGTAAATTGTATAAACTTTATAAAACGCGACCCTGATATTTTTTTTCGAAGAAGATCGTCGGGAGACGCTGGAGGCAGGTCGCTTCCAACCGGTGAATGTGGAGGTCCAAAGGGGAGGCCTCTGTTCAGCAGTGGTCGTCTGCTAGCTGAAATGATGATGATGAATGTGCAATATTTACCGGTACGCGTCAGTAGAAAAAAAAAGTAAACAAATATGGCTTTCAATAGCATTTGTTGTCTTTACGTTTTTATATTTATTTTTACGTTAATACTAATAAATATCAATAATTTTAAAATATATATGACCTCACGGTATACCTGACGGTATAGTTATACCTCCTTATTCATAAACGTCTCCTTACTTAGCAACTGCTAAGTATTGTTTGTCCCTTGCGGTCTTATCAATATGTGTATAAGAGCGAAAGGGACAAACGTAGACGTTTATATGAATAAAGGCGAAAATACAATACAATATAATAACTCTTTATATGTAAATCCCTCAAAGACTAATACAAAACTGTAAATTTGCAAGGGGTAAACAAAAGGCAGTCTTA
>JALPQI010021122.1:0-26164 GCA_025490895.1 Thaumatotibia leucotreta
TAAAATTATGTTTTTACTCGCAATTGTGATGAAAAACATTGTATAACTACGGTCGGTGAACGGATTACAAACTCGAGTCTAGACTCCATACGACTCCATACCATACGTACCTCCCTAGATACGCAATGTCCTATTATTTGCTTTACGTTCTACATTTTGTAATTTCAAAATCACAAATTCCAGCAGCATGTCTTATTTATAAGTCTTGAATTTATAAGACATTTATTTATAATTATAAGATATGCACGTTATAACGTTCTCCATAAAGAACGCCCAAGTAAATTTGTAAAGTCTGTAATTCAATTCGAGATAGCAACGGCATTTCTTGCATTGCGCCAGTCTTGCAGTAGGATATTGAATTTGTCGTCGGAACGCGACGGCGACAGTATTCCCGGAAACTCGGGACGACAGACGACAGGAATTACGTCCCGATTGTGCAAACTTTTAAATTTTATTTACACAAGGCCGTATTATGAATTTGTCGTTTATTACGATTAGTATTCTTATAATATGTGCACGAATACGTGCAAGCATCCAAATCACCAAATTTTCGTTGACATGCCTAAGTGTTGACTTTCATAGGATTTGTTACATATTTCACGCGTCAATTACCCAATATCTTCACCAAATTCTAGTGCCAATCCATTAAAAATGTTACACCCAAAGTTCTCATCATCATCAACATAAATTTAAGAGCTGCGCTCTTGTCAGTGGAGCAGCTAAGTTTTTTCTTTAAGATCCTGATACGACACGACTTCCACTTCCTTTTTCAGAAGGTCCATGTATGCTATTCTTCCTTCTGCCTTCTACTTTTCCCTCTATGATGGTCTTGATGAAATCGTCGTGTCGCAACAGGTGGCCCAACCCAAAGTTCTATATCACATTAATTTAACAGAAATAACAAACCAAAATACAATTCACTATCGTAAACATATCGCTGAAAACAAGCAATTGCCTTTAGTTTTCATTTACTGAACAAACAGGTAAACAAGACTTCAACTTCAATTAACCTTAAAGCATTAACTCTGGTCCCAAGAAAGCGTAACACAAAACAATTATTGTCAACCTTATCGAGAAAAATATAGCAGCTAAAATTGTTAAAATGTACCTACCCATACTCATGGTACTGAAATATTCATGATACATTTATTTATGAACTGTATTACAGTGATATTACGACTTATAATTCGTCAGTTCAGACTTCCTTATGAATATAGTCATCAGTACAAAATATACCACAAGTGCGCAAAAATATCGGACACATTTTGAGACAAAAACATTTCACATTTTCGAGACCCAATTATACATGAATTACAGGATATTATGATTTATTTATTTCATTTTTTTCTACTATAATAATAGCGTTATTTGGAAATCATTGAACACTAGGAGGTGTACCTAGTGTTTAGCACGGCAATTTAGTAATAATTAATACGTAATTTCGAACAGCTGTCTTTTTCACCAATCAATCCAATGCTGGCGTCAAAGACACTCGAAATTTTAAATCGCGGTAACCCTACAGTTAACTGACTACTCGAAACCTAACTATAAAGTGCACCTACTGTCGGTGCACGTTGATGGTACACCAATGGTCAATTATACTCGTATACTGTTGGCAATAGGGCTACAGTATTTATAAAGATTTCACCAATCAGGGGCCTATTGCATCACAAAATACAACTAATAATACCAGGGCCGGATTTAGAGGTTGAGAGGCTTCGGGGCAACAGAGGAGTTGAGGCCACCTGGCCCCAAATTATTTTCCAAATAAAGTACCTAGACAATTTTTTTCAGTCAAGTTTTTCAATGAATATTTTTTTTGTGGAAACAAGTATTGATTATTTTATAAAAACTTTTATTTTGAAAACTATAAACAATATTACTTATACAGAAACAATAAACTAAATCTTAAAATAAACTTACGAAAATACAACTAAATTATAAATAAAAAAATTGCCCCAGATCACTGTCGATCGGTAGCGTGCCCAGAAGACTGGCAGCATTGCCACGTTGAATGGCAATGCTGATCCGCTGTGCTAGATATGAACCAGCCTTCTGGTCACGCGTCAAATCGTACAGTTTCTGCCTCACCTCTTTGAAGACCCTGTGGGCGCTATCCCCCCAGGGTCCTAAGGTCTCCACTGCAAACGGCTCAAATATGAAACCATTGCCTATGGTTGCATATTTGCGCCGCTTGAGCAGCTCTGCTGAGTTGGCAGCTGTGCCAGCCTTTACTGAAGTGCCACGGAGATGAGACAGTGCTAGGGTATCAACGCATGTTGCGTCCCAAACCAGCGGCTGCCCCATCTTCCATGGCACGAGGGTCATTCCGTCAGGTCTCTTACCGTCAGTGCGGGCGAAGCCGGTGGGTTCTAACACAGCCGATGCTCCCGCACTGGCTAAGGCCCGACGGATGATATCGTTAAGGCTAGCATGGCGAGGAGCACGTCCTGCACTTTTTGCGCATGATAAACCATGGTGACCCAGCTTGTCAACTGGGTCACCACAGCGGCAGCGATGTGGGGCAACACAGGTCACTCCCAGGCGGAGAGCTACGGACAGGCGGAATGTGGCATTATCTAGGAGCGTTCCAATTGGAATGGACGGCAGAGCATGGAGCCACTGCCCAGATTCCCATTCGGCAGCGGCGAGGAGGCGAGCGCGCTCTGGGATTATTTTATTATTTAACAAACAAAAAAATAAAGGGCAAATGCCTTTTGACGGTTACAAGAAAAAGAAAGAAAACTCAGACTAGTCACTTGCAATATAACACCGAAAAAAAAAACTTTAAGTGAAAACAGCGTAAAAAAATTTTGTACAAGTTGGAATCACCTTTTTTTTTCAAATTATTCCCTTTTTCGTGGAGGCCGCGGGGCTGTAGCCCCGGTTGCCCCTCCCTAAATAATACAAGAGGATGTATCTTTCTAGTAAAAGAGATAGAAAGACTTTCTAGTAAAAGAGAAAGAATCGTCCGCGTGGAATCCCGTGATTTACAAATGTAAGCGTGGTGAAACATCCATTTTAAAGCCATTGGATGTTGTGAGTGTTGTATGTAGGCCTAGTGACAACCCTAACCTAGAAGTGAATAATCAAGATCAAGTGCGGGTAGTTCGAAAAACCCGCGCAGCTCGAAGGTGTTGATACATTCTCTCGCCAGTCTGCCTGCGACCACGGGTGTAACGTCATGCCCGAAACGTCAGGATATAATTAAACGTAGGTTTACGCGATTAAGACCTTTGTCTTTAAAATAAAAGAGAAAGAAGACAAGTGACTCACCGAATTGCTAGTGTTGATGTCTCTGACTGCGCCGGAGTCGAGCAGGTCGACTACGATCTCGAGCTGGCCGGCGCGCGCCGCTCGCAGGAACGCTGTGTTCGGGTCTATCTGTGGACAGGGAGACAAACTGTCAGTCATGTGACGAGCGTTTGATAGTTATTTGTTGTACAAGGGAGGAAAGTGGTCGTTTAATCATCGTGCCAATATTGAGACCCTAGCTAGCGAGAGATTTCGTACTTGAACCACGAGCGAGCCGAGTGGCTTAAAAAGGGAATCTCGAGCGTTGCGAGGGTTTCAAGGCACGATAATCAAACAAACTTTGCTCCCATGTGTAAAACAACATTTTTCCCCACACTAAAGCGAGGAAGCAGCTACGAACGTGTAAAAAATTAATCAATGCAACAAATCAGTCTTTATTAACTAACTTAGAGTATTTAAAAATGTGCTAGACTTATTACTTAATAAGTCCAGAATATGCCAAAAATTAGGCAGAACTCTTAATTTGGTAAATGACTAGGTCTGTGTGACAAGATTTTTTTTATTACAATAAAACCTACCTACATTAATTAAATTGTCAAAATATCTATGATGTTTAAGTATAAAATGTATCCGGCAGCTAAAACACCAATCATTTTAAAAAATGTGTGAGGTAAACTTAAATTGCCTACTTTTTGATAAGATATTACATAGGAAACTTTCCTTACAAAACTGTACATTCGAGTATTTTTTTATAAGTTGGCAACTTTGACGTACAAGACGTCAGTGTTAGCGGGTTGCGTTCTGAATGTAAAAGTTATACTTTCTGGTTTTTGTCCAATATGATAAGATTTTGCGATAGATTTTTATGAAATACTAAATATCTTATTTATTATCTTGAATAAATGAAATAATCTGGTGTATGATAAAATTTTCATGGTGTCCCTCAAAAAATTATCAGCGAATCACAGCCAGCGTTTGACGTTCCATGGTTTTGAACGTTTCACGGTTATCATCTATCAATTTACTTCCTTCACAAGTGATTAAAATGCAACTTTCCTCACTGAAATTAGTGAGGGAAGTAGGTGTTTCCGAGCTAGTGTGGGGATTAACTCCTAGATTAGCTGGGTGATTCTCCGAGAAGCGTTTTAACCGCTCGGATCCGTCATTGTAGTCCTGCGTTTAGTCCTGGTCATTTCATTACATATGAAATTGGCGTTTTTGGTCATAGACTTTAATAGTTGATCCCTAATTTTATTATCTAAAGAGACACTTATATATTCTTTGTTTTTAACAGTGCACTGTGTAACAAAGGTTTTTTCACATAGATTTTTTCCCTTAAATAATATTAAAAAATAAGCTTTGAAAACTGTTTCCATATGCTGTTTATATGTTTGAAATCGGTATAAATGTATGATAGTACCTTGTTTTCTGAAATAGAGATATACAAAACACGCCTTAGAAGTGTGTAATACCAAAAAAAAATGGTTTATTTTGATTTTGATATCAAAAAATATACACAAAATTCATTGTATGGAAAATAAACTTCACAAAATTCTCCATACAAAACGTCAATTTTATAGGTAAACTAAACCTAACATTAGACTAACAGAAGGACGAATAACAACATCGATTACACTAAGTAGACTCGGTATTAGCACTGTTACATTAAAGTAACACTCTTAGGTTCATCTTTTGTAACAATATTGGCCGTGTGGTGACGGCAGTAAGAATACATTTATCACCACCCCAACTCTTCCCGCGGGTGTCGTAAGTAGACTAAGGCATAGAAGTGTCACTGACCATTATTTAAAATATTGATGATGGGCAGCAGCGTCATCATAGTGTACATATTACTGCGATCTCCAATCCGCTTGCCTAGCATGGCTATTATGGGCATTTACCTCCTATAGTGCGTCTACAATCATAGTTAATAGGAGAGGCGTCTTCGTCCAGCAGTGGACTGAGATAGGCTGATGATGATGAAATAGTAGCGGGAGCGATTGTGTTAATACGACAACAATAATCCGTTAAATTCCACGAACGAACCCATAAACGTGGGTACTAAGTAGATATAATTTTGGTAATGTTTGTGGCGACAACTAGTATGAACTTTGGCGGTTAGCGGTTAGGTATAACCGCATGACACATCATTAAATGTTCATTTGTAGGTTATGAAAGAACTCAAACGATTCATAAAAATACATTAACAAATAAACATTTAATGTTCTTGGTATTAACAGTGTTTCTTTTAAAAAAATAGGAAGTACAAGAGCAAAATCATGTCGGGCCATGTTCAGTGTAGGGTTCCGTATTTATTCAAAAACTACAGGACCGATTATGTTCGAAATAATTTTATTTTAAAGTATTCTATAAGCTCAATATTCATGATTTTTTGGACCCACGGATCAATAGTTAGACAGGCGGGCTCATTTTTTTTTGTAACGCGGTTATCTCTGAAAATATAGACTAGAAAAAAACTTGCTTTTGAGACCCGTATTCTTTTTAATCTATTCAACGATACCCCCACACTATAGGAGTATAGTAAAAAAAAACCCCTCTTTATCATTAGGAAAGCTTAGGTACCCGAAAAAGCATTTTTTTTTTCAGATTTTATTCTACCACTTTGTCGGCGTGATTAATATGTACCTGACCTAACCTAACCTATACCTATACCTGTATCAAATTGCAAAATTCTACCGGCCACAGAGCTATGCTGCGGACAGACAAGACGGACAGAAGGACATGACGAAAAAATAAGGGTTACTTGTTTATTCATATTTTTTTTCATATTTTTAGGTTCCATTGATAAAATTCATTCATAATTTTTTGGTCCCACGAATCCCCCCCATTTAAATGGGGGGAATTCGTGGATTTGGAAGTTCGCGGTAGGGCCGCTGCTCCGTGTGCATTGGGCAGTATTAGAGCAGTATTTGCAAAGTCATGGCGCCCAGCAGAGCAGCAAATCGCAGCGCGCACGTCGAGCGTTCATTACCCGCCGGAATAGTGGAACACTGGCAATCGGAACTACCTAAAAGAAAAAATATGTCCAAAAAATCCCATACATTTTCCGGATTCCCTCCTTTGTTACCGCCATACAAAGTGTATGAAAAATAGGGAAAAAACCATAGGACATTTTTTCCCATTGGGATCGAAAGAGCTCGTAATTCTAGAATAATTTACTAACAAATTCAAAATTATGAAAATGTGCCTTATCGCCCGTTGCACCTTTTTATTAATTTTTGGCCTTATGGTTGACGGGTAGAGAATGCTATAGGCATTAAGGCATTAAGTCCACCATTTGTATTTTTTATTGTATTTTGTGCAATAAAGCTTAACCTTTTATAGGGCACCGGTCTCAAAAACGACTTCATATAGCACTATCCTTGTATTTTTTCTTAAACAGATTTTTCAAACTATATAATGCGTTGAGGCTTGAATCCACGATTTTTTGAGTCTTGCTCTTTAAAGGGTTAAATAAATAAATAAAATGTGCTAAATAAAAAGAAAGGATCAGTTTCGTAAAACCTAGGTCGTATTACAGTTGTGAGGGAGATCTCCTCAGCATCGGCGTGGGTACCCTAGCAGAACACAAGCCACACCTGCCATAGAGAGCTGCGGTCGAATCCCAGGCATCCCGTAGCTCCCTTGTAACTGGCATGCGATCGTGACGCCGGAGTGGTTTTTAGTGGGTATACCTCCAGCCATCTTGTTTCTATGGAGTCCCACATATCCCCCAAATGGCTGCCCAGGTCAGGGGGAATGCGTAACGCATTTCCCACTCCGTCAACAAAAAAAAGGTCGTATTACAGTGGTTTGACTAAGCTCGTTCACTGGGAGTGCGGAAATCGTGCCGAGGGATTTCACGCAGCGTGACAGCCCGACAATCCGATAAATTGTTTGTTTATTTGTTGCCCTGTTTATTCAAGGCTATCAGTACGCACTTTATTTTTAGATTACCCAAGTAAAAACGTGGGCCGTGGAACTTGTGGAGCGCAAAAGCTGAGGACGATGGTTCGAATCTGGACACGGGAACTGAAGGACTTAATTGTTTCATATGGGCATTTTCACTTCTAGGGACACCCAATTAGCTTAACTCTCACAAAAACTTTAACTTCGATGTCAGCTTTGTAACGACAATGAAGTACTAAATATTAACAAAAATATTTTTTATCATATAATCCAGAAAGAATACGCGTTTATGCAATATAAAAACACGAATAAAGTGGATTTACGTAAATATTTCATGCTTAATTGTCGTTACAAAGCTGACATCGAAATTAACTTTTTTGTGAGAGTTAAGCTAATTGGGTATCCCTAGATGTGAAAATGCCCATATACAGTAGCCGGACCATGACTTGGCAAGTATCGGTAACGTTAGGTTTTTCTCGATACGTAAAGCAGGTCATCGCTGTCGCCAATATTAGTGTCAGTGTGAGCGCGAGCGATAAGGGTTGTCATAAATGAAAAAAAAAATCTGGTACAAAACTCAGAAATATGGGGTCCCTCTAATAGTCCTGATTTTATTCGTTACAGAAATTTGGCATTGAATGACCCGTACACATAAATAAGATTTATTTTATTTAAGTATGATTTAGGACGGACATGTCTGCCGTATGCACCCGGAAAGATGGGCCAAATCACTCACTGAGTGAATTCCACACGATGGCCAACGGAGCAGAGGCAGACCGAAAAGGAGATGGCGGGACGACTTGGACGCATTCTGCGGTGAATGGCGGGAACTTCCCAACAACAGGACGGAATGGAAAACAGGAGGGGAGGCCTTTGCCCAGCAGTGGGCAGTGGGACACACAATAGCAGGCTATAAAAAAGATGATATCTAAAGATGCCACTGGCCGTTTCCGATCGCAACATAAGCCATAAATCCTGACGTTTGGCAACCCTAAAGCAATCGCTCGATATAGTTGGCAAGCGACTAATAGAATCCCTGATAAAATCGACTCCAGAGTCGTGACCGCGATTGATCGAAACATCATCGAGCATCTAATCGATTACAATTCGGATGATTCTTACTGACTTTTTTACTGTTAGATCGCAGGTTCATGATATCGGGTACTTTTTTTTTTTTTTTCATACTTGCCAGGTATTTGGAACAGGTCAACAAAAGCTGGAAGCTTTCTCATCTTGAGAATTTATCTTGGGTATCTTGCAAATTTGAGATGCGAGGTACGAGATAAAACCCCTAAACAGGTAGGTAAATCCACGCTTAAAATATAAGGATAAATTGCTAGTATTAATATATTTCGAGACATTGGTCATAAATGTCATAATTCTTTTCGTTGTCTTGTTTCATACCACTCTGTCACGCTTCTAGTTGCTGTTTAGACCCAGTACCTATATAAAAAAAATCCGGTGCACTTGTATTTATTTTTCACGCTCGATTTTAATCCATACATCAAAAATTAGAAACAAAACATCGTCTCATACAAAAATCAAATCACAACTGTGTCACGTTTTTTAGGGACACAAAATAGACAACGAAAAGAATTTTGACCCACATGTCTACCGTCTATAATACATACATAATCAGCATAATAGGATCTCAGTCCACAGCTGGACGAAGGCCTCTCCTAATAACTATGCTTATGGACGCATTAGTAGGTAAATGCCCATAATCGCCACGCGCTGCCGCCCATCATCATTCTTCTATCAAAGAATGCTCAGTGACACTTCAATCCCTTAGTCGACTCTTACGGCGAGAACGAGAGAGAGAGTTGTAGAACTTAGTATGGATGTATCAGAATTGGGTAAACATTTTTTTTTACAAATACCGGATCGATAACTAAATCATCTTTTATTTAAATAACTAAATAATCCTTCATTTGTTATCTTGAATGTATCAAGACTAGATGAATTAATGTTTATCTAAATAAATTATTTGAAGATTGAAATAAAAGACGAATGATCACTTCATCTGAGCTTCCTTCAAGAACAAACGAGGCCCGTTATCTTCATCTAGATAATTTATTTAAATAAAAGAGTTGGCAACTAAAACATATGAAATTGAATTATCTTCAAATAAATTTATTTGGGATGATTTTATTTAAAATAGTTACCTAGATAGTTAATTATCTAGATAATACCCCGGAGTTGGGTATTATTTAGATAATTAACTGCATTCTAGATACCTTTATTTAATGCCAATTGTCGCAACACGTGTGGTATAATTTCGCTCTAGATAATCAGTTTTAGAATATGTTAAGTTTAATTGCTTTCCTGTCATAAATTACAGTTTCAATAATTAATAGTAAACTAACACTATCGTGCATTGATGTAAATTGATTAATGTTGGTTAGACTATGTATATTGTATAGTACGTATACTTTCCGATTTATAATAATTATAATTAAAGTTCGACCAATCAAAACAGAACATCTAATTTCTATTCGAACTAGAAGAAAAGTTGAAATCTAATGCGATAGGCGATGCGAAATTTATCTTATCTGTAGCCGTACCATGAGCTGGCAAGTAACATTAGCTTAATCACGCTCGCTCCAATTCATCAGTGTGAGCCATAACCAGAGATCGATTCAGAAAATTACCTATTTGACACCAGTAACTATGAAAACCTTTGTACCTAAATATGCACCTAAAAGCTTTTTAAATAGGCACCAAATTTTGGGTCATATCCATATTATTGCGAACAATGACGGACATTTGTCCGATCTCTGGCCATAACGTAAACCTTACTTGCTATTTCATGGTACGGCTTCTGGTCTTGCTGTAGCTTATGTTTTATAAATTGGTCATTAAAACAATACCATCGACAAAATCTCTGTTATTACGCAAAACGTCAGACAGAAAACTGTCTGTGGCAAAGTAAGCTGATAGACACAAGAATGGTGATTTCTGAGAAATATACCGCTAAACCCTAAAAACATGGACACGATAATTCGTTGAAAATTCAACGACTGGAAAGTTTCAAATTATAAGTCATGAACTCATGAAATAACATGATGTCGATATTCCTGTAATTCTCACTGAAAACCATTCCACATTTTAATAACTACACAAACACTGTTAACTACATCTTATACCACTTCACTACAATATTAAAATTAGTAAAATTTTACAAGAAGCACGTTAAATTAAGCCTACCCAATTATTGTTACACATTTTCATAGAATCTCCATATAAAAAATATTTTATGCCATGTTTCTTTATTTAAAATGTCACACAGTACAATACAGTAAGATGCATTTCAAATCATAAAAAAAAATTAATTAATCTCAATATTTTCCTCCAAACGTCGTAACGTCGGGATGTGATTAAATTAATTAATATACGTGCTATTATCCGTTATTATAGTTTTATTTCTTCAATATCGATGTTGGAAAACAATGATTAAGAAGCGTTTACACGTCAAAAACTCGTCACAATATTTTTACATTGACAGATGGTCTGGGGGAAAACTTTTTGACATGATAAACGTAGACCAAAACTCTGAAGTTCAGGATTTTATAATTGGGTCACATAAAAGCAAAGTCAGCAACATCCAATTTCAACCGTATTGTTTAACTTTCCTTATATTACTCAATTTTCAGAGCCTTTTTTAATCGTCTTCGAAAGAAGGAGGAGGTTCACAATTAGACTGTTTTTTTTTGTATGTATTTATGTTACTTGATATTTCCGAAAATCCTGAACCGATTTTTTTTTAATGAACGCGTATATCCCCCGAGATAGTCCCATTGGCACTAAATCGATTTTTGTTTTGTGATTATTGGTTTAAAAAATGTGTAAAAACTGGGTAATGTTATCGTACCACTAGCGTGATGGAATATACGCGGCGTTCGAGCGGCAAAACGCGCGCGCCGCACCAAACCGCCATGGCGGCACTCGGGAGACTGCGCGCGCGCCGATGCAGCGGTCAACTCCTACCACACTGTCGTGACTGTTCGTGATCCTTATTGCGAAGACATAAGGTCTATTTATCGTCTGTTGTGAAAAGCGCGTGGATCTGGATATCACATATATTCCACTTGTTATATTACGTAACTGACCAATCGTACACTTTCAATAAGGATTGAGATAAGGTGATAAGATTCCTTCGTATCATCCACCTCGTATCATGTACCATCAAGTAGAACCCTAGCCCACTCTAAAAGCCTGTCCCGCCATGGCGGCACTCGGGACCTGCGCGCGCGCCGCTGCGGCGGTCAACTCCTGCCTAAAGAAAGAATATAATAATTAAAATGTTCATGATTTTCACTCATTATTTAAAACTCCCAATTCGTTTTCAATGTCAATAAAGCGGTTATTCGCACACATTATTATAATTTCGCCACGTTTCGAGCGTGACGTTACGCTCGTGGGCGCATGCAGAGTTGTAGACACAATTTAAAATAATATTTTTCTAGAATGTGGTATCATGCATGATATATGAAAAATGTTTCATACACGCAAAAGCGAGTAAAAACCTTGTTCAAGAAAAAAAACACGATCGGACGTTGGTGAACTTGGACTTTTTTTATTAGACTGTTTTTTTATATATTTAATAAATAAATAAATAAATAAATAAATATCTTGGGACATCTTACACAAATCAACCTAGTCCCACGGTAAGCTCAATTAAGGCTTGTGTTGTGGGTACCAGGCGACGATATATATAATAGATAGATACGTATGGATACTTAGATATTTACTCGATATTTCCGAAATCCTGAACCGATTTCCAATATTTTTAATCGAACTGTTATCTATAACCCCAAATGGTACCTTAGGCACCAAGCCGGGGATATCGGAGTCAGTTTTTGAAATTATTTTGGTGATTTTTTTTTCCTCAGGAGCAGTTTCTATCATACGGCCCGGCCACGACATTGGTCTAAGGCGACCAGCGGCGAGCGAATCCATGAGTTGGAGCGGGATGCTGATATGGGTACGAGAGGGAGCACCATACGTTTTCCGCTAAGCCGGTCGCCTTAGACCGATGTCGTGGCCGCGGCGATAGTTGCAAAAACTCAGCCGAATGCATTAAAAATGTCGTAGAAACTGAGCTTACTCGTAATTGCAAATCGAATCGCTTACTCCGGCGCTTCCTTTGGTCTTTAATTAACAATCATTATCCACTGCAACGTTTTTGCAGAAAGTACATTTACTTTTACTTAAGTATATTTATCCCTTTCACCGTTAATACAAATAGAGAGAAAATGTAGGGAGTACAGGAGGCCTAGACAAGATTCTGCAACCGTATAAGATAAGCGATAAATAATAATTGTAATAAATGTATGTAAATTCTTTATTGTACACAAAACATAGGTAAAAAAATACACAGAACAAATGAAATGTATGAGAATGACAGATGCATACCAAAAGTCACGAGACCATTTCCATAGTTTCCTTCCATACATTATTATGGACTCGCTTATTGTATACGAATGGCATTTTCGCTAAGCCTGCAGATGTAGTGTTCTTTCCTTCGTATTTTCACGGAAACGTCCGTGTAAAAAAAATATTGGCTCAATCGACTCAGTGCAATGTATATTGAAGCTAATTGTGGCAGTAATACGTTATGGGACATTTCCGTAAATGCGAAGACAAAAGATTATAAACTATATGGGTTTACAGCAAAAAAAATGTACATGGTGGCCTTAGTAAAAAAATCACAATTGCTTCAATTGTGTTTCGAAAGTTAGTCATACAAACTATAATACTATCTCTGTTCAAAGACCCCAATGGTAACAAGAAAAGTGCTAGACCACATTTTTTGTCGACTGTACATACGAATATAATAAAAAACGCAGGTCATAGCTAATAACAGGCTATATCTGAGTAACTTATAATGATTATAGCTCACTGTAAAATTAGATATCATCTCTGCCTCTGTGATATAGACAGCCATTTCAATCACACTTCGATTAATATCCTAACAGGCCGGAATTGATTCCCGACAAGTGTCCATTGCCGCAAATTTGAAATTCGTAATAAGGCAATGAAGCAGCGAAAAAAAGATAATGAGTACCTAAGACGAATAAGAATATTGTTGTAAAATAGGTACAGTCGAGTGCATTAATATATAGACACATTTGTAAGGGATCAGTATGGAGAAGTGTATATATATTTATGCCCTTGACTGTACCTACAAGAATTGGACAGTCAAGTCCAAAAATATGTATCGAAAGTATTCCTCTTACATAATATTTATTCATTTTATTTTATTTTGTTACATGGAAAACCAAGAACGCTATAATTTGTCAGCCTCCGTAGCCTAGTTGGTTTGGTAGTGACTCTGCCTACGAAGCTGGAGGTTCTGGGTTCAAATCCCGGTGAGGGCATCATTTGTGTATTTATTTTATCACAGATATTTGTTCCTTGGTCATGGCTGTCTGTCTATGTATGTAAGTATCTACATGTATCTATCTATTATATATATCGTCGCCTGGTACCCACATCACAAGCCTTAATTGAGCTTACCGTGGGACTAGGTCGATTTGTGTAAGATGTCCCAAGATATTTATTTAATAATAGAATCACAAACCCAATTACAGGTTCACACTTAGAGAATATGTTACGGTGTTCTTATTACACAGAAATAAAATGATTTGGGACATATTTTCGAACATTTTTATATACACCTTACTTTGCCCTTGACTTGACTTTATTAATCCTTTATGCAGTCCCATTAATACCTACGTCATGCTAGTCAATGGAAACTATACAAATCGCATGAATGAGGTGTAATTTTACACGTTAATACAAGAGTATTTATGATTAACCATAAAAACTACAGGATAACTGTAATTAAAAAATTAGGTTAAGCATGAATTAACTACGTTCAGTACACACGTTTTATGAGTCATAAAGGGTCAAAATGGGATTAACAACATCGCTAAAATGCAATAGATTCATTCCAGAATATCATTACATTCCTGTTGTGGTTCAAAAGTGTAATTTTGTGGGTTCAAGCCCAACAAAATGGCACTAAAGACACGTGAGGGACTCATTAACATTGTAACCGAAGTCGCAGTGACGACACAATTAAAATTTACATAATTTGTAAAGATATTTTTGCGCTATTGATCTCAAATTATAAGAGACGATGGTGTCCGAAATCCCATGCACCAATATCAGTAGTACGGGTCCAGAAAATATCACCAAATATCACCATGGGGAATGTGGGGGTCTAAAACAAGCCAAAATCGTATGACGTGATTAATGGACAAGCCCCAAGTTCATGTTAAGAATGTTTAAATTATCCAATTTAAACATTCTTAACATGAACTTGGGGCTTGTAAGTTGTATTGTAACTTGCTATGACTATCCAGTCATAGCAAGTTACAATACAACTTACAAGTATACGGCAGTCACCGTTTCTCAACTAATATGTATAATATGATGATGATGTAAATATACTGACGATCTCAATGTCTAGTCATATTTGTATTATTGCATTGTAAAAAAAACTACGTATGTAATTTAATTACGATTAAGAAATAAATGAATCTGAATCTAAGCGAATTGTGTTATGGATCTGTAATTCTGTATGTGCTCTAATTACACGAATCCTAGTTGTCGGTGGAAGCGGTGGCAATTGCAGTCCAGGATTGAGAATGATATGTCCTTCCTCCGGTTTACAGCGCCATTTTAGAGCTGTTTGGTGCTGTATCCTGAAAATATGCACAGAAATAGAATATGGCCACTTGATAAGTTGAAGACGTGAGATACATCCACGATAGGAAAACAGCTAGGTTAACCTTCCACATACAAGGTGAAAAATGTTTATATGATGTTTCCATACAATTGGGTTTTGATATACCCATGGTATATATTAATATCCCACAATTTCGTAACAGATGTGCTTGCCATAGAAAAAATCAACTGCGAAAGACTCTGGTTGTCACGGGATTCGAACCCGCTTCCTCTGGATTGCCGGTCCAACGTGCTTCTAATTACACCAGTGGCCTATTTCACCATAATTACCTACCACCACACCACTACCACTTACTATCGGACGGTCCATGTGCTTGTTTGCCACCAACATAAAATTATTACTAATAACGTTATTATATCGTTGATAAACTACTTTTTATTTTCCGAAACCCGTGACAATTGTCGCAAGGTTTAGTACAATTCTCATTAAATCTTGACATGAAGTTTGGCATATGTCAGAATTTCGCTACAATTGTCGTGTTTTTTGTGACAATTGTAATTTTACTTCGCAAAGAAGTAGTTATTTACTACTGATTTATTAAAGTTACTGCACTACATTTTATGTTGGTGGCAAACAAATGCACGGCCCTTCCGATGGTAAGCTGTAACTGTAGCCTATAGACGCTCCCGATTAGAGAAACAGAAAATTTACAATAGGCATGATGACAAAAATTTAAAAATGGACCTATAATGTCCAGAAAAATATACTATTTACAATGAATAAGATATTTCTGCAGAAATTAAAAGTTTAGTAGGAAAAAATGCAATTTTAAAATAATAATTTAAATTTCCCCCTAAAACGCTTGTTAGCGTCATGGCGTCGCTTGTGACGTCACGTTTGAGTAAACAAACAAACAAAACGTAAACGCGCTGGCGCTGCGCTCGTGCAAGATTTTATTAATTTTGTGTTATATACTTCGAAATATTATGAATTCGAAAGTATATAGGTGGTGTGGGGTCCCCCAGTGTGAAAATACATCGTTAAATAATCCTAATAAGCTATTTGTGTTCGTTCCTCAAAATAAAACAATACGAAACAAGTGGCTTAAACTTGCAAGGCGAGATTCAAAAGGAATATTGCTCAGTACTCACCTTTATTTTTGTGAAGATCACTTTGACGTAAGTTTTTACATACTTTTGTAGATTCTAGTATAGATATAGTATTTGGTTATAATAATATTTTGTACGAGGTCTAAATGTAAAAATATAAACAATCTATTTCGAGGTTAGGTTTCATCTCTCATTGCTTCCATATGTTTTACGTAATTTATTCATATTTCAGTTACCTAATGATATGGAAAATTATACGGAATATTATTTGATGGGCTCGGTGTCACAGATCCGCATGAAACCGGGGTGTATGCCCACAAAATTTCAATGTCAACCAGATAGAAGAACACGAACATCAGACGCTACAGAAAGACCATATATTCTCAAAAAACAAAGAAAGACATTGATAGAAGAATGTCAGAAAGATTTAGAAGAAAGAACTACAAAACAAGTGGAACTTGAAGAGATGCCATGTGGAAGTTCAGGTACTTATTTCTACCCATTGCCATTTCACCAAAAATATATATATATTTCTAATACAAATTTATTCCATTAATTAGGTATTGTGCATAACCAATTATGAAATAAATAAAACCAATAATACAACAAACCTATATCTTGTAAACAATATTATACAAGACTTTTAAATACTTTGCCGTGCCTAGTTGGTAGTGACCCTGCCTACGAAGCTGGAGGTTCCGGGTTCGAATCCTGGCGAGGGCATTATTTGTGTATTCATTTATCACACATATTTGTTCCTTGGTCATGGCTGTGTATGTATTTAAGTATCTATCTATTATATATATTGTCGCCTGGTACCCACATCACAAGCCTTAATTGAGCTTACCGTGGGACTAGGTTGATTTGTGTAAGATGTCCCAAGATATTATTAATATTATTTGCCTGTTGAAGTTTCATATGAATTTATATTTGGTTTTGTATGTGTTGTTTTTGCTTTTAAAATATACATACTTATTTTGAAATCTTGGCAATTTTTTAAGTACTTAATATGTTATAAACTTGATTATTTTTTCATTTTCAGCTTCACAAGCATCCATAAACAATATTTCACAAGAAAATGCACATAAGCCTGTGGATAAATCAATTCAAGTACACATGACAAATAAGTTTAGAAGCAAAGCCATCCAAACGAAAACTAATTTAGTAAACCAAATGACATCACCTTTGAAACCTACACAAAAATCTATTTCTACATCGCCTTTTAAAATTAAAAGTAACATTGCTGCTAAACCATCAGTGTCCAATGTACAGAAATTGCTCAAGATTGAGGAAGAATCTGATAGTGATATTTCTTATACATTATCTGTAACACATAGAGAATGGTCACCATCCACAATATCTCTACAAATGAAATCTACTTCGGACTGCAGTGAATTGATTGAAGAAGATAAAAAACAAGAGAAATCAAAAATTCTGGAATGTACATTGATAAAAATAATTAAAAATCCACGTGCTTACATTGGAGTTCCAAAAAACTGTTATTACTTAATAGATTTAATTGAAGAAACATTAAATATTCCTAAAAACCATATACTTCTGTGTTTAAGAAAAATTAGATTAAATAATTCCTTCAGAGAGCTTGCTGATGATTTTTCAATGACTCCGACATATGCTAGCAAAATATTTCTAAAAAGTATACCATTAATAGCTAGTATAATGCGACCTTTTATTGTAAAATTAGATAAGCATTCTACTAAAATAAATTTACCCATGGCTTTTAGGCACAAATACCATAATGTAAGTTGCATCATAGACTGCTTAGAAATAGAGGTGCAAAAGCCTTCTAAAGCTATAAACCAATGCCTCTCATGGTCAGAATACAAAAAAGCTAATACCATTAAATATCTTGTGTCCTGTACACCTAATGGTTTAGTAAATTATATTTCACCAGGTTATGGGGGAAGAATAACAGATACATGTGTGGTTGAATCTTGTGAGTTTATAAAGCATTTGCAACCTGGTATGTGTGTGATGGCTGACAGAGGATTTAAACATGTAGAACAATATTTACGACGAGAAGGAGTGCAGTTAGTACGGCCTCCAAGTGTTACAACTGGATCTAAATTATCAAAAAATGAGGCCAGGGAAACAAAAAAAATTGCTAGTCTAAGAATACATGTGGAAAGAGTAATTCGACGCCTACGTGAATTTAGTATGGTAAAACCACATGCATGTGTAAATCACAATTTAATTAAAGTACTTGATGATGTCATCACTATTGCCTGTGGTTTAATAAACTTACAGGATTCATTAATTAAATAAAACTGTTTTTCTTTTAATGTTGCATTTTATTTACTTAACAATTACAAAGTACTTTGGTATAGTAAGGGATATACATTATCTTTCCATGAAGAGACTATAACATTTAGAAAATCTGATACATACTTCTCATCATATGAAACACATATTATTTCCACACTTTTATTTGCATTATAGTTGCAATCAGCTACACAAAAGTAGCCTCTTTTTAGTCCTGTTAGGTACATTTGGAGCTGCATCTGCACATAAAACTTGGGTGTTGGTTTACCATTGACTATATAATTTTTGAATGTTTTAGCACTCATGGGACACTTAATTTCAATAATACTGTCTTCACAGATCCCATCAGGTGATCCTATTATCATAAGGTTGTTTTTGGAAAGCATTAATCCGCACTTATTAATTTTTTTTTCTAGTTTGGCACTTACTGTTTTCCTAACTTCTTCTTCCAATATTCTGCCACGCTTCATGGCCGCTGTGTCAGGAAGCTTCCCACCCATTATTAATGACATAAGAGTGCCATCACTGGTTTTGCAACGACTAAACTCAAATGCTCGTGAAGCTGTTATCCTGCCATATCTCAATTCATGCCAAAGGGTACTTTCATGTTGGCCTTTTGTCTCTTTTTCAATTCTATCAATATCAGCATCTGTCAATGTAACTTTTTCCAAAAATTTATCACAAGATGCTTCTTTATGTTTCAGCACTAACTTATGTAAAGACAAACTTTCTTTTTGGTCAAAAACATAGTCGCATTGATATTTGATTAACTCACAGTTGTTAAGTTTTCTATTCTTCCCTTCCTCTAAAAACTTTTTGAATACTCTTTCATCTGATGGTACGCTGGGACTGCCACTGGATAATTCTTTGGATGTTATAAATTTTATGGTAGAACCAACCCTAGAAAGTTTGGATTTCATCCAATAGCATTGAATGGATGTGCAGGATGGCTCCTCACTCCTGCGATGGACCCACATTAGGAAGGCTATGGCGTGTTTACAACCTCCTTGGGAAGCCACACAATCGTTGCATTGTATTGACTTCACTACCTCTTCCTGCTCATCTACTATTAATGTTACGCCATACAACTTTGCATGGACTTTATGTTCGGGGCACACTTTACATTTTACTACACACAAATTTCCGTCACGTTTCAGCTGTACATAACTCACAGCGTCATCGCCATAGGATGGCCTGGAGGACCTAAAAGAAAAATCATTTATAAATAAAGGGTAAAAGCATTATAAAAATAGATTTCAATAACATAACCTTAAAAATAACTTTAAAAGAAATAATACATCGTCAAAAGTTTAGGGAATTATTTTATAACTCAAATTATAAAGTTTTTAATTATTATTAATTACTTACATAGAAGTTTTAACATTTCTAAATTCTGCTGAACAGAAGTCTTTGTTTGATGACAAAAACTCCCCCAGCATTATAATGTCGATTCTAGGCAAATTAGCACTGTTTGCCTTAGTAAATCCTTGTTCCATCATGAGCAAGGAGGTGTCACTCCGCGATTCCGACGCGCGGGCACAAGTACATGCAGAGCGCCCCGTCGCCGTGGTCTATTCAATGGTTAGCGCGCGCTGTCTCGGAACGCACGTTTAAATTTACAACGCTGGCTCGTCACGTATAGCAAAATATATCGCTTGCAAATATTAGGATTATTTTATATATGTGCATCTTAAATGAAAACGCCGAAAATATACTGCATAGCAGCATGTTGCAATAATAATAATGTTAATTTTCATTACGCGTTTTTCGCACAGCCGATGCGTTTGAGAGATACTAAAAAGTAAGGAACATAATAATATACTTATTACCTACATTCGTAGTAAATTAAATTCTCAGAAACTCAAGTCAATTACAGACAAAACGGTTTATTTTCGGACAAATTTGTCAGTAAAAAAGCGGCACATTTAAATAATGTAAAAAACTTCGTTCTCACATACTATTATTCGATTTCGCGCCTTTTGTCCTAACATATTATTTGGTTGTCTGACTTTATTCCCATAATATCAAATAGGTACATATAAGAGAAAATGCCGTGTTACGTCTGCTTTACGATTGTGATTAAACCATTACTTATTTATGCTGCTTTTGTAATGAATGCGTAGGTACCTAACGTAATTCTTTCTTTTTAAATGCATTAAACAGATATATTAATGTCTGCACACCTCACATACTGTCTACAGATATTTTTAGAATGTTCGTGTTATTATCAGGATCATTCGGATGGATATTCACCTAAAGTTAGCAAAGTCGTGTTGCTATCTCACTCATACCTCAAACAATGCCGCCCGGACACGCGCGGCCGAAGCACAAAGAAGGTGCCGCCAAAGTTGAGACAAATATTTTTGAATCACGTGTATGAAATGCGTAGATAAATTCTATGATCACGCATGAACTAAATTGTTCAATTAGCTATCAAGACGAATGCTATTAACGCCGTAGATATCATTGCAGTAATGTATTTGTCAGACGCCTCATAGCGCTGTTCGTTATTTTAGTTTTCAATAATTGACAACCCTGTTTTCGACGGCGTGCGGCTTATAAGCGACCTTTCCGCCACGCAATACGGCCCATTTTAGCTGCTCGCGTCGCCTCGCGCGTCGTTTTGTTTGGTAATAATAATTGTGTAGGCACATAAAAAGGCGGCATTTGTAAACATCAAAGCAGTGAAGCTTCTGTACTTTATATATTCTGTGTCATGAGTCGTGTTATTTTATATTCAATTCGATTATATAGTACTCGGTATTTAACGTATTTAAACAAAAACACAAGAATTCACAAGATGTTCGTACGTGTTGCGTATGTGTTTACTCAAGTGTGACGTCATGCGCTCTGATTGGCGTTCAAGATATCATGGCGGATTGCCTTATTTTCTAGTTTTATTTTATAAAAATAACTATTAATCACACTTATAATAAGAAAAACAAGGCGTATTTTATACTCCAAGCTTCAAGTTTTATTCAATAAATATAGTATTTTAGTAGTTCTTAATTACTGTCATCATGCCTATTGTAGCACTTGTCAATGTGGTGAAATTGGGGCCAGACTACCTTCCGTCGATCACAGCGAATACAGTGTGTGGCCTACAACCGGGGTGAAAATTTAAACGGTGCATTAATAAGCTGATCAACAATCATTTCCACATATTGTAATTAAAAAAAAAAAAAAAAAATTTTTGTAATTTTTTGTTCATGTATTTTTCATTATTATGGGTTCATTTACTTGAATTAAAAGTTATCAATAACTTATCATTTTTGAATCATTGAAAAATGTAAATTTTTTTTTTTAAAACCGTATCAAATTTGTGTAAAAATGCAAACAAAATTATTGTTATGACTTCCTACCTGGTATACTATCAAGATGTTTTGCGACTGACAAGCTACGACATCGTGATGCCAAGATCCAGTACTAAAGGTCCATAGCTTTGAATGACAATATCTCCGAACTTAACCACTTTGAAACACCGGGACCTTTACAGGATTATTGCTGATAGTCTAAGGAGTCACTCATTTCATTTTTCTCCCGTGTTAAAGACCACACACTGTATATTAATATGCTTGCAGGTTTAATGATGGTCCCTTGTTTATCGTCCGTCGTGGTTGCCGTCACGTTCTGGCAAGTATGCAAGTGCGAAAGAGAAGCTTAGCACGATAAACGGTAAAACCGTGACCATCATACATGTACTGGCGAATGATTCTGAAATGACGACAGCCATTCCGATATTGAAATAAGAGTAAGAAAAATATCCCTGGAAGACACTGATTGATGGGATCGTATCCTCTAAATATTCAATTTCGATACACACGGTACAGCATCTAAAGTACTACATTTCTACTATTTTTTGTGACAAGGAGCGACATCCTAAATGGCCGTGATTCTCGTGTCAGACTGGACAATAAAGCAAAGAAAACTCGATCACTGCCCAACCGTTCTTTGCCTCCGATTGAAAAAAGCACCAACCACCTTGCTGTTGCCTAATCTATAGACAGTTTTTATTTGCATTATATTAAGGCCTATTTTTGGGATAGATTTACATTGATTAGCGGTAAATAGTATTTGCCTGTAAGCATGACCAAGCGATCCGAGTCTCGGCAGCGGAGCAGAACTATCGCCTATTTTGCTTCGCCCTACAAATCTATTGCATTCGTTCTAAAAGGGTCTATAGTATAGAATCCTAAGCACACTTGAGATCTTTGTCCACTGAAAGCGTATAACGAGACTATAAGGGCTTGATTGAAATTTTCGATGTTTTACAATTGATAGCTAATTTCATTTCCAATATAACGGTCCGCTGTGGGATTAGAATATGAATTTGCACTTTCACCGTTGCAACCGCTGCACGGCTTTTCTTTGATGCCAGTGGACAGCTTCATATGATTTTGAAGAGAGTGTAACATCCAAGTCTCAAACACAATAAACTGTTTGTATTAATGGATAAGGGTAAAGGCACATAATATCAGCATGCGTACTGCGTACGCATTTTGACTATAGAAGATGGTCGTTTAGTATGAGACCACGTACAAAACGGCCAAGTTCAATCAAAATGCGTAACCATGCTAATATATGTGTCTTCACTCTTCACTTCACCCTTTATCTGCTTAGCGTTGGGAAAATTCAGAAAAAGCAAGTAATTTGTCAGCCTCCGTAGCCTAGTTGGTAGTGACCCTGCCTACGAAGCTGGAGATTCCGGGTTCGAATCCTGGCGAGGGCATTATTTGTGTATTTATTTATCACAAATATTTGTTCCTTGGTCATGGCAGTATATGTATTTAAGTATCTATAAGTATCTATCTATTATATATATCGCCGCCTGGTACCCACATCAAAAGCCTTAATTGAGCTTACCGTGGGCCTAGATCGATTTGTGTAAAATGTCTCAAGATATTTATTTATTATTAATTCACAGTACACTTACATTCGAAGTAGTTACTTTTACACCTTACCTCCCGCAATGCAGCACAGCGCCTAATCGATTTCTCGTGGCAACCAATTTTATACCACTTTTGCAGATGACTCCTCGTTATGACAAGCGTGTGCGGACTTGCGGACTGCCACTTCAATAATCAATAAGCATTCATAATTATCTCCTAACTAAGCAAACGCATATTTACAGTTTGTCCCATCAACCAAAATGGATTAACAATCTTTGGTCAAAGCGTGTTAGTTAAAATGGGGGATATTGTAGTAGTAGTAGTAGTAGTAAAACACTTTATTGCACAAAAACACAGAAAACAAAATAAACAGTATGAATATTACACAGATTTGTACAAAGGCGAACTTATCCCATTAAGGGATCTCTTCCAGTTAACCTTTGAGCAATTGAAGGAGAACTGGAGATGGATATTGTATAATACAAATGTGCCTCTTAGGCACTGGTCTCACCGCGAGCTACTAAGCTATGAACTATATTAGTTCAAATAGGGGATATTGTATAATATAAATGTGCTTCTTAGGCACTGGTCTCACCGCGAGCTACTAAGCTATGAACTATCGGCTATAAACACGAATAAAAGATACGCACTCCCGTGTCTCTTTTATTTACACGGGAGTGCGTATGCGTCTTCAGCTTCACCACTGCTGAAATGCTATATGGAAATTATAGACGCATTAGAACCCGTAATCTCCACGCTGGACAATTAATATATCCTTTTATATTTTAGCAACTGTCAGTGTGATTCAATATTAAACCTTATGTCTCAAGGAAATGAATTCAATTCCGATTACCCAGGTGTTACAATCCAGCAAATTCCACCTTTCAACGGGTCTTAGTTACAATATCCTACAGGTTTACTTAGCAAAATGAAACCGTATACAATACTGGGGAAAGTTTAATTTAGGTTGCCTTATGTAAGCTTACGAGGAGGTTTAATAAGACTGGAATAGAGCCTTAAAATCACGTTAGAGCGGATGTAGGTCGGGATAAGCAGATTATTATTGCAATATCAAATGATATGCATGAGTTCACATGGGCCCTACGCACAAATAAAACAAAAAAGACGCACGAAATACAACATTTCCTTAACCTTTGGCATTCGAGGATTACGATGTGAGGTATACCAGAACCCAAATGTTGGAAACTTCATATTGAAAATTTTCACCTCGGAGCGGAGCGGAGGGTTAAAACGGTCCTGCTTATCATGCCAGCACTGTCTACCTGTACCAGCACTGCTTATAAATACTTAAACCGATGTTTAAAATTAGTTGTGATACTTGTGATTGGTTCATCTCAGCAAAAATTAGCACCAATTAGCATTAAATAATTACCTTGTTACCGTTTTAACACTTCAAAATTAAAATTCTCATTGAGCTATCATGATATAGGTACAAAGTTGTTGGTTATATTATAATTTCCATTATGCTCCAGAAATCCCCTAAAGTGAGACGGGACACGAACCAATTTGCAGCAAGTGCATTAACGGTGGGCGGCGCCCTGTCCCGAATATTCTGGGCCGAACGCAAACAAAGGAATTTGGAATTTAAATCAACATTAATTCGAGAAAAAAATATCTGATGTTCCCAGACAAGCCCTGAGAACAAGGCACAAATATCACATCAGATTATTTTTTTCTCGAACTGGATGTCGGTTCAATAGAAAAAGTTCATCCATATGACCTCCAAATGAACCCCCTGAAGTTTGGCCGGAAAATAAAAAAACACTCTGTATACAAGATAACCTAAAAACATCACAATCATGGCGCATTTCTAATCGAAACTCGATGCATTACAACCGAAGCGGTACTGCGATTTTCCGAAAAACTGTCCGGTCTTACCCAAGTACTTAAATTTCAGATCAATTTCCAATTTTGCTGAAACCTGCGTTTAAACAAGGCTGAGCTAATATTACTACTTCAACGAAGGCACTTAGTATTCAAGTACCCCACACCTACGAAACAAAAGGTATCTGCTAAATAACCTACATTAGTAATCAGGACTCCTATTTATGCTACTAGCTCTCATTGATTTAGAATATATAAGTGGATCCCCAAACAGCTCAAAAAAATGGCCCCAAAAAATGGGCTGCAGAAGTAAATATTGCGGTTCTTTTGCTCCGCTATTCAGTTCTGACAGTTGACAGTTGGTCACCTTACGGTATAGCATCATTATTCCTTAAACATAAAAAGTTTCTACTATTTTGCGGTGTTGTTCGCAAATTTTACACTTATTTCTCACTTCACAAAGTTTTTTATTCTTTGAGTTTTTTTTATTATAGTTTATTGTAAGTGAGCGTTATTAGCTTCAACTGAAGCATGATAGAAATGGGTCATTCCATTTGATTTCAACAAATTTGAAGTAAAAAGTGTGCCGCATGACTTTTGATTTGAATGAAAAAAATTGAGGATATACTTCATGGTGGCAGAAGTGCTGAGCCACCACCAGTTTTCTTTTTTATCTTTTAATTTCCAAGTTTTGCCCATTCAAAATTAAGAGTGGGGTCAAATTCCTGCTTGTACAAAATCAGACCTAACTTTTTTTCTATAAGAGGTAACGAAATAATTATTACTTTGTTGAATTAAGCAAGAAATGTGAATAATACACTTCATAAAAAAAATTAATCAGAATCAACTACGAAAAAAATTACGACTGCCCAAAATGTACAACTGATTGGCCAATTTTTGCAATTTTCAATTGATTCTTGAGCCGACCCTGGTGCATATAAAAGATTATTTTTTTCTGAAAAACAAAGTACTTGCTGTAGTCATCTTGTTAAATAAATATAAATGTGTTACAGCAAATACTTCTAATAGAAAAATACAAGTGAAAATTGAGTATTTCGAAAAATGCTCAAGTTTGACTCTAAAAAAATCCATGTGGAAGATGAAATAACATTTTGATTTTAATCATAAAATATAGCTAATGTCTTCGTTAATTAGATTTCGAAAAAAAAGTTTTGTTATTT
>JALPQI010021123.1:0-13745 GCA_025490895.1 Thaumatotibia leucotreta
ATCGGAAACATCACACTCTAGACGAATATATATACCTAGGACAAACTATCCAGTTGGGTAGGTCCAACTTCGAGAAAGAGGCCAATCGTCGAATTCGACTCGGTTGGGCAGCGTTCTCCCAGCTACGACACATATTTTCGTCCAATATTCCGCAGTGTTTGAAGACGAAAGTCGATCAGTGTGTGTTGCCAGTGATGACATACGGTACTGAAACGTGGCCGTTTACAATGGGCCTCATAAGAAGGCTCAAAGTCACCCAAAGGGCAATGGAGAGGGCTATGCTAGGAGTCTCTCTGCGTGAGTGATCGGATTAAAAATGAGATCATGTTGTAGTGTCCAGGGGAGTTACCATGACCTCTTTAATGCAATTCAGTTTAAGTTAGGCTAGCAAATTTTTGACAGTTATTCTATTCAACTGACACATCGCGATGATTCAGTTTAGGTCATCAAGACCGCTATTCGAAATCCAGACCATTGCAGCGACGATTAAGACATGGAGATGTCTTGTCTCCAAAACTGTTTACAGTTGCTTTGGAAGATGTTTTCAAGATTTTGGACTGGTCTTGGATGGGTTTGTCATCAACAACACTAGCGATTATCGAGTTATTATGACTGAAACCATGGAGAACCACCAAATGAGTACGCGTGAGGCGAGCTGGCACGCCTCTGTGAAGCCCTAATGGAGTTCGGCTTTCGGCCTTCGAAACGAATCGGAGGACCGCAGAGTATCACCTCGGCCGGCAGACGGCCATTGTGTAGCGAGGGAGCGCTAGGCTCTAGCAGCTCAGCCTTCGACCTTGTCACCTGGCACGCCTCTGTGGAACGCTCCAGGCCTTCAGCCTTACGCGATCTATTTAGATACAGAGACGTCTTTGCGCGCCTCTGCGTGAGTTCGGTCTGCGGCCTTTGCTGGCGTTAAGACAGTTGGGAAGCGTACGTAATTGTATCGGAGAGCACTGAAATCGTGACACTCCGGGCCTTCGGCCTTCGCGGGCTTGACGCCTCGCCATCGGGCCTTTGGCCTTCGGGTTCAGCTTATTTAGATACCAGATAATATCTTATTGTGATTAAAAACGTTAAAAGTTTAAAACATATGGAGAATTTTGTACGTGTTTGTTAACATGGTTATAATTTTTTTGCATATTCAAATGTAATTAAAATGTAGACTGAACAACTGTTATTTCAGCGTTAACTCTAAATAAGGCCAAACACTATAACTTAATGGAAATAAAGCAAGTCTGAGAAAAAGCAGTCATGTATCATGTATTTGCAAGATCCGTATTATCCGAAGTAGGTATCCGGATACGCTGATTTTCGATATCCGCATTATTCGGATCCTGAAAATCGACGGATGTTGTAAACCCTATTTGAGACTTGAGAGCCACAGAAGAACTGGAAGGACCAACGTAGCTCAAAAAATCATTGAGGAGAGTCAATGAATTAGTTCGTGTCTGTAATGATCTTGATATATATGTTTCCAGAATTTCTGAATTGAAGAGAAATGTGTATTTGGCAACAAATAACAAATAATAATTGTAACTAACTTTAATTTTGTTTTTAAGTAACTAAAAATAATATTGTAGTCTTTGTCTTTGTTTGTATGTATATATATGTAGATATCTCTATGTAATGCATATATTATATGTGCATATAAGCATATATAAGTGTATATGTTTTCTAAATTATAACTCATATCATAGCCATGTTGTGTACATATTCTTTTGGACTGTAATCTGGCTTTAAGTGTCTAATTGTATGTATTTCTTGTTCAAATGGATTACTGTCTGTTTTATGTACCTTTTAAATAAAATAAAAAAAAAAAAAAAATTGAACTGAAGTGGCAGTGGGCTGGGCATACATTACTCGCAAAACT
The DNA here is from genome assembly GCA_025490895.1 of Thaumatotibia leucotreta. NCBI lineage: Eukaryota > Metazoa > Arthropoda > Insecta > Lepidoptera > Tortricidae > Thaumatotibia > Thaumatotibia leucotreta. Next base: position 1,874 of record JALPQI010021123.1, read on the forward strand.
ACCGGTGAGGCAAGTGATTTCTTAGTTGCAAGCATAATATAATATATTGATCGACGCAGCGTAGGATGCCTCCCAATATGATGGACCGATCACCTGGTAAAGACAGGTGGAATCCAATGCTATGATAGGGGATTTGGGAGACCTAATATGAATAGAGCTAGTCCAAACCCAGTTATTGTTGAAAATATTATGTTAGAACATGGTGGGGAGAGAAAACTGATAGGTATGTACTGATCTGATGTTGGATAAGGTGGTCAGTAGTGGTGTTTAATGAACATTTATATTTTATTTATCTAACTATGACAAATTACACTATCGTATTCCGCTTTTTTATTCATGTGACCTTGACGCCGATTTCACGCCGAAATCACGCCGCCGCCGCCGACTTTTCAGCAAACGCCGCCGCCGATCATTTTTAGATCGGCGCACACGTCTACGTGGAACCCGAATTTAGGGTTCATTTGAAGATTCAAGATGGCGACACAATTTTTAGCAATTTTTGTCATGCTAGTTTTTGACTAATTCACGCACGTGGAATCAAATATTCTTTCTTCACTAGGTAGGTCCATAGATCCTAGATCTTAAATTGACGATAAATTCGTGTATGTAAGAACGACTACAATGTCAATAATTACAAAAAAAAAGAAAAACATTGTACCGCCATCTCGGATGTTAGAATGGACCCGAAAATCGGATTCCACGGATGTGAATTAGTCAGAAACGAGTATAATGACGAAAATTGCAAAAAAAAGTTGCCGCCATCTTAGATCTTAGAATGGACCCACAAAAATCGGAATCCACGGATGCGAATTAGTCAGAAACGAGTATAATGATGAAAATTGGAAAAAAAAGTTGCCGCCATCTTTGATTTTAGAATGGACCCGAAAATCGGATTTCACGTATGCGAATTAGTCAGAAAAGAGTATAATGAAGAAAATTGCAAAAAAAAGTTGCCGCCATCTTGGATCTTAGAATGGACCCGAAAATCGGATTCCACGTATGCGAATTAGTCGGAAACGAGTATAATGATGAAAATTGCTAAAAAAAGTTGCCGCCATCTTGGATCTTAGAATGGACCCGAAAATCGGATTCCACGTATGCGAATTAGTCGGAAACGAGTATAATGATGAAAATTACTAAAAAAAGTTGCCGCCATCTTGAATCTTAGAATGGACCCACAAAAATCGGAATCCACGGATGCGAATTAGTCAGAAACGAGTATAATGATGAAAATTGGAAAAAAAAAGTTGCCGCCATCTTTGATTTTAGAATGGACCCGAAAATCGGATTTCACGTATGCGAATTAGTCAGAAAAGAGTATAATGAAGAAAATTGCAAAAAAAAGTTGCCGCCATCTTGGATCTTAGAATGGACCCGAAAATCGGATTCCACGTATGCGAATTAGTCGGAAACGAGTATAATGATGAAAATTGCTAAAAAAAGTTGCCGCCATCTTGGATCTTAGAATGGACCCGAAAATCGGATTCCACGTATGCGAATTAGTCGGAAACGAGTATAATGATGAAAATTGCTAAAAAAAGTTGCCGCCATCTTGGATCTTAGAATGGACCCGAAAATCGAATTCCACGTATGCGAATTAGTCAAAAACGAGTATAATGATGAAGATTGCAAAAAAAAGTTGCCGCCATTTTGGATCTTAAAAATATACTACATTTTCAGAATACGTTTTTAACATTCATGAAACTGCTAGGATGTCAGATACCAACTAGAATGACATATAAATCAAAAACAATTTCTTCGAGTAATAGTAACAAAATTACTTTGTAAGTAATGCAGATTACAGAAGTACTTGATTACGGTGGATTCAATATTACAGTAGCTGATTACAATACCGATCCCAAAGGAATGGATTACAGGCGTAACCATAGTACAGCATTACAGTAATTTTTATTATACTAGTAATTCATTACTGAGGAATCGTCATTACTGGAATGTAACCCTGTAATTAATTCCAAAAGGAATTGATTACGCCCAACTCTGCCTGCACGTGTGTAGAAAAGTATCACTTTCGGTGTAGAAGTTTACCCTTAAGAAGAGCACTTTCTAAGCATGTGCATTATAATAGTACCTACATTGTATATTAAGGGCGGTAAATAAGAATTTGTGAATTCAAGAATTATGAACGCGGTATAAGTACCGCGAAAAAGCTTCCGTTTGTCGCGTCACCCCGTTTCGAGAGCACTTCCCTATCTGCCACAGCCAGTATTGGAATTCTTGGTGTTGACATCTCGAGTGATGTCCAGTTCCGCGTCCACCTAGAGGGTAAGGCCAAATTGGCCTCGAAGAAGCTCGGTGTGCTCAATAGATCGAGGCAGTACTTCACGCCGGCCCACCGCCTACAGCTTTATAAGGCGCAAGTTCGCCCGCATATGGAATACTGCTCTCATCTTTGGGCAGGAGCACCTAAGTACCAGCTTCTCCCTCTAGACCGCATCCAACGGAGAGCAGCTCGAGTTGTCAACTGCCAACGTATTTCTGATCGGCTTGATACCCTGGTGCTGCGTAGAGATGTGGCCTCGCTCTGCATTTTCTATCGCATGTACTACGGGGAGTGTTCCGAGGAGTTGTTCGGATTAATACCTGCCGCTTCTTTCCGCCACCGCCCTACGCGACAATGTTTTCATTCTCACCATTTAGATGGTTTGCGGTCCTCAACTGTGCGCTTTTCTCGTAACTTCCTGCCTCGCACAGCTAAACTTTGGAACGAATTGTCACAAGCGGTGTTTCCGGACCGATACGACCTTCAAACCTTCAAGAAAAGAGCGTACTCCCACCTTAAAGGCCGGCAACGCATTTGCGACGCCTCTGGTGTTGCGGATGTCTATGGGCGACGTTAATCGCTTTCCATCAGGCGATTCATCTGTTCGTTTGCCACCTATAGAATAAAAAAAAAAAAAAAAAGTACCGTCCGTGGCACACACAATGTTTTTTTTATCACACCTGTGAGGCAAAAAAGTAAATAAAATCACAAAACTATTCTAAAATGGTCTAAATCATTTCTCAAAATCAGGGACGAAATCTCGGCGCGGCGCGCGCCGCGCTAGTGCGACGTAATGATGTATGAAAGTCCTTGACAGCCCTAGGGTGTAATGACGCATATACGGCGCGCATCGCCGCAGCGTATTGGCACTTACCGAACAGGTGTAATGAAAATGAAAATAAAAATGAATTTTATTTGAAGAACAATAAGTAAATAATACATATTTGGTCGACATACCACATAACCATTACAAAATACAAAGTATATTGCACTGGATACTTGAGGTGCTCGATGGCGGTGAGGCTCGGACACCTAAACTAGGTCATCCTGTATCTCAGGGTCCTGTCCCCTCCGCAACCGCGCATGCTGCTGGATAGTTGATAGATGCATAATATGTAGGAGACCAGGCTGCACAATTTAAATTATTCTTCCAGCCCTTAAACTAGCATACGCTGTATTTTATGGACTGGGTTTACTAATTCTAAACTTATACTAAATAACATAATTTATAGGTACTACAATGCTCAAACCCTCAAAATATGTTTAAGAGAGGAAAGACATGTGTAGGTGCTGCACTCTAGTTATTACAAAAAAGAGAGAAAAAAAAAAAACAATTTTATTAAGCTTATTTAACTATAGATGACCTCGCTCACGATGACGCGTGGGTTTATCAGAAAAATGATCTTGAGTGAATACGAACTAAGCTGCGCGTCTTTGCTGCGAAACCATCCATAGATGGTGGTTACTAACATATAAGTTATTAATTTAATTATTATAAAAAAGAAGAAGTAGCCTCAATTTTCTTGTAGTATTTATGTAGTTTTTGTGTTTGATCATAGATAGTAGTGTTTGTATGTAGTAGAATAAGTGTATTAATTGGATGTGTAACTGTTTACTAATATGGGATGATTACTATAACTTGTAGTGTATGTAAGTATATATATGTATCTGTGTATAGGTATGTATGTTACAGGTTGATTACTGTTTCATGCATGAAAAGTATATTACGAGTAAAACATCTGGGACCAGCTGTGCTACGGCACAAGTCTATGGCCAGGCGTAGATATGTATCTGTAGGGGTGCGGCGTAGAGATAGAGATATCCTAGTCACATAGGAATTAATGAATACATTACGGACCTGTAAACATAAACACGGATTGTTTGTGTACATACAGTCCACTTAGCGAATAGTAGCCGTTTAGCGTTCTCAGTAATAGCCACGAGGATTTGTTCAGTAACAATAATAGTATTTTCATCACACTTGCTGTCTAAGCGGGCCATTGCTTGCGCGCGTAGCGGGAGTAATAGAAAAGTGATATTCCCTAGGGAGTAATAGAAATGTCAGTACGTCATTTAATAATATTATGACTTAAAACTTATTTTTTGTCGGCAAGTGTGATTAAAACATTGTATGCATCACGGTAGGTAAGCGGAATACTAACTCGAGTCATTAAAGCCCTCCGCCTAACGGCGTCGGGCTTCTAACACTCTCGTTAGTGATTCTACAATCTATAGCATCTTTTAAGGTTATCAACCTGAGCAGTACAGTCAAGTGCAAAAATAAGTATCGAAAGAATCCGTTCATAAATATGTTACGACGTTCTTATTACACAGAATTAGAGTGCACTGGGACATATTTTTGAACGTTTTTGTATACCCCTTATTTTGTCTTCGACTGTACTTACTCTGAGCACGTTCGTCTGTTTACTTTGCTCCCGGTACACCTATTATTTTGGCAGCCTGAATTCCTGAGAAAAGTAGACAAAGCGATATCTTTAGGTTTTCGCAGTTTCAACATTTGTAGACGTGGATGGCGAATTTGGTGAGAAAGTAGCCGTATGTGTTGAGCGGTAAAAGTAGTAATGATAAGTTGTCAGTGGCCCTACCGCGAAAAACGAAATTCGTAAATTTCGAGGATTTGTCTCTCTCACTCTAATGACGCCTTCGTTGGAGTGACAGAGAAAAATCCTCAAAATTTACGAATTTCGATTTTCGCGATAGTAGGCCAGTGCCGGGTATATTCAAAATACTAATGCACCCCCTTATTCATAAACGTCTGCCAACTTAACAAGCCCCTAATAGTTGTTTGTCCCTTTCAGTCTTAACAAAGTGTCCATAAGAGCAAAAGGGACACACAATTATTAGCGGCTTGTTAAGTTAGCAGACGGTTATGAATAAGGGGGATAGTATGTAGTTATTAAAGGCCAAGCCACACCTGCAGCTCGTGCGCGTGCGCGTTTTAGCTTATGGAAATGTCATATTAGATGGTGCTACACACGCATGGCCTTAACAACTATATTCTAGATTAGTATTTTTAACTAATAGACCCGGCAGTGACAAATTGACAATCTATCATCATTACTTTGAAAAAATCGTGTATCTCATACTGCTATAATAAGTAGAAACGTAGTAAGTCCACATGTAACATCAGTTTACGACATTTTTGTCGTGGCTTATTGTACCAGATACTACATTTTTTTAAGTAGTGAAAGTATTAAAATGTGTATACTGACTATATTAAAGATTTAAAAAAAGGGGTTGACCTGGTTCTTGCCACTCCACATTAGAACAATTATAATAAACCCAGTTGATATAAATTAATTAATAAAAAAAATTAAAAACACGACTGCGGTTTAAAAACGTTCTTAAAAGTAAAAAATAATTCCATTTTCAGGTTTATTCTTGTGAGCGTATCTGCATATAAGCGCTTGTCTTATTACTTACGATATTTTGTTTCGATTGCAGTCGGGGAACCTTTCATTACGGAAAATATAAACATTATGAAGGTTCCCCGACTGCAATCGAAACAAAATATCGTAAGTAATAAGACAAGCGCTTATATGCAGATACGCTCACAAGAATAAACCTGAAAATGGAATTATTTTTTACTTTTAAGAACGTTTTTAAACCGCAGTCGTGTTTTTAATTTTTTTTATTAATTAATTTATTTGAAACCTTTTAGTATATTTGAAGATTCTATAAATTTCGATACAATTTGGAAGGCTGACCCTGCGCTTCGTTCGCTCCGGAGGCCCGAAGAGTTCCCATCCCAGGTATTTTGGGCGAAGCCGTAGGGCACTCCGTGCGAGGGCCGGAACGTTTCCAAAACTAATGTAAATTTATGTTAAGCGAGTCCGAACTTCCGAAGGGGCTCGCCAGAGCTCGCGGAGGCCCGGACCATCACTTCGAAGGCCCAAGCGTGTCACTCGCAAGTATTTTAGCGCAAGGCTGAAGGCTGAGCAATGACAAAATTGAGCTACCATGTTTCTTGAATTACCCCAGCATCTGAATAAGCCGACATCCATGTAGGATCGAAGGCCCGACGGGCGAGACAACACGGTACAACCGTCCTTCTTAGCCTTTTGACCGCCAGACGAAGGAATATGCTGAGCTCCAGACGCCACGCGTACGTGATTATTTAAACGAAATTTAACTTTACGGCATCCCGCGTAAGTTTCTACTGCATTGGTATACGTAGTTGTCGGCCAGTGGCGGTCAAAGGGTCAACTGTCTTTAAGCCCGACATTTCGCTTCAAACTCTAATGAAGACCGAAAGCTGAGCTCCGCGTAAAGTCAACGGCCAAAAGCGGTCCTCAGAGGTGCGCCAGCTCACGAGGCCGAAAGCCGATTCGAGCCACCAGAGCCCCGTACATAGCCCATCGAAGTACATAGGTCACACTGAAAGTTTTGAGTTTCACCCACTTAAAGATCACTCAGTGTATAGACACAATTATTTTCTGAAAATATAACTCTTTATTATTTTTTGGGGTATAACTTATACGGTTAACACCTGTACTTTAGGATTTCGGGGCATTTGAAAATTGTTTGTCGGGCGATTTCAAATTTTTCACGGATTTTTTTTATTCTGTAACGTAAAGTCAACGATGAAAAAGAAATGGGCTTAGATTCTTATTTGGTATTAAAGCCCAGTTCTTTTGCTTGTAGTACCTAGTTTTCACAAATTTTATTACTTTCGATTTTTTCTTGTGGATGATTAAAGAGATCAATGTCTAGTAACAGCCATCCCCTAATTTGCAGTAGTGGACTTTTACTAAGAGTGCCCTAGCATGACACTTGTAAGAAATTTAAAGAAAGGCCAAAGACGGAGCTGCGAGAAAAATAAGCTACCAAGCTTTTTCAACTACCCCAGCATCTAAATAAGCTCAGCTCCGCTTTGTGCCAAATACTTGGAGCGTCACTATTGGGGTGCGCTCGGCGCGAGGCCTGAGGACTGGAAGCCCGACGGGAGAGTCCACGCGGTACAACCGTCCTTCTTAACTATCTTAACAATCGAAGCCAGAGCCCAGCGCTATCAGGGCACGTGATGGAATAGTGTATCATAAAAACGAATCGGAGAGCTGCAGGCCCGACGATCGTTTCCACAATTTGCGAAAGTTGTAGACCGCACTCCGCGTAGGACTGGTAGCCCGAAGTGTCCTCCAGAGGGGCGCCGGCTTACGAGGCCAAAGACCACGCTACCAGATCCCAGCGCTCCTTCGCTATACAATGTAAAAATGTAGCTTTGAAACGGATCACTGGGCAGCAGATTCTTTTCGAGAAAATGCGAAGGCTGAACGTCTACGTATTACCGAAGGGCCGTAGGCAAAAAAGGGCCTAAATGCAGTTTATTTTTTAACATATTTCAAGTTTTAATTTTGATGCGCTTGTATGGTACGTATAGCAATTTTGTTTATCCACAATTGCTGTTGTTAGGTACATTCGCCTGATATTCAAATCATATCTAGAAATCCTCGATATTAGTGAGGTACGTACATGGCATTAGCACGTGATTAGTGCGACAGTATGTCGCTACAAAATAGACTATCCATCCCTCTTATAGTTAGTAAAAGATGGAAAATCTATCTCGCGATGACAAACTGACGTACCTACCTATCATGTATTAAGCATACATTATGTGGTTAAATGTCTCGTATCTCGCAAACTATTTACATAGGTACATGTTACTACCATTTTATTCAATATTGTGTTATAGCTATTTTCCGCAACTCGAAATCTAGCGTGCCTGTTTTGCGTGGTCCCAACCCTGGCCCAATACTTGTTGTGAACTCACAAACAGGTTATCTCATGATGTTTTCCTTCTCCGTAAAGCACTTGTGATGATATCAAATGATGATGTACATAAGTTTTTCGAAAAACTCATCGGCACAAGCTGGGGATTGAACCCACGACCGCTGCGTAGCAGCCGTGCGTTGTACCACTCGACCACAAACACTTATATATAATGTATCTGTTTCATACACACTAAGGCCCGTGTCAGCGGTGACAGTTCTGTCACGGCTTAGATATCAAAGAAAAATTTCAATACCGCGATGTAGAACATTTCGCGTTTTCTCTTCATACACATACTGAAACATATAACTTGTATATGTATTTATAATCTGCATTTAAAATGCTTTAATTTGATACCCAAATCATAGCGTTTGGATCACATACTATTCTTTGTGATTTGATTGCATTTTAATGAATCTCACTCTTCTTGAATAAGTTAAGCACATATAAGTTATGTACATATTCGTAATCGTTGTTTGAAGCTCTTCATTTTGATACCAAACTCGATAGGTTTCATTCATATTTTATTTTTTTGGTTAGATAATATTGAATTTCTAGGCCGCCATATTATTTTTAACGTGACGTCACATATCCTATGTTACCCGCGACATCACGAGGATTCTAATGATACCTTACACTATTAAAAACTGTTAAGTGGTCGCGAAGATCTGCGCGTTTAAAGAAAATATGAAACATACATAGGGGCTGAACACATATACTCTCCTTTTGGCAGTCGTGTAAAAAGGTACATCGTCATTTGAACATAATTTATCTTGTCTGTCTGTCTATGTTACGCTTGACACTGACGAAATCGACGAATCGGTTCGTGGACGACGGAACGTCGCACATGTTATAGATTCATGGCATTCAAGACCTGTGTGTGTGTATGCGTTACGCTTAAAATGCATTTGTTCAATTCGCAGTGTATTGAACCTATGAGACTTCAACCACACCATTTGGGTGCTGGGGCTGTGAAAGTTAGCGGCCTACGGTGAGCTTCTGTGAAGCCCTGAAGAATTGACCTTCGGGCCGAAGGTTTGGTCAGTGAATGGCCAAACTGAAAGGAAATTAGCCCGGTACAACACTAGCGATATCACCGGCATGTCACTTCACTACGGCGTCGGTCGAGCTGTCAAGGGAGGTTACACGGATACCTATGGCGCGTCGCGGTTACTTTATCTTAAAATTACTGTGTGATTGCCTTGTTAACCATTGAATAAATTATGTATTAGTGATGAAGTGGTGTTTTTACCCTAACAGTAGTTACGCTATGTAATTAAACAGAGTTAACTAAAGTTTACGGGCGGAGTATTAAGTAGGTTGTTCTCTAATGAGAGTTTAGTGCCGTGGACTTGAGAAATGCGGTTAACTTATGTGTAGGTAAGCCAGGAAAGCTAACAGTTTTCTAGACTAATTCGAATTAACTGCAGTTATTAACGTAAACATACGATCTCCACCTATTATGTATACTCCATTTCAAATACAATGGCCCGATGCCACATACAAGTAGAAGTTTTAAGGGGCATCGGGCCATGGTATTTGAAATGGAGTATACAATTGTACATAACAATGCTCCCCACTATCACATGAATCCTGGAATCTACACTATTACTGTATTCTTAAACATCTGCTAACTTAACAAGCCGTTAATAATTGTTTGTCCCTTTTTTTCATATGGAAACATTGTTACGACCGAAAGGGACAAACAATTATTAGCGGCTTGTTAAGTTAGCAGACGTTTATGACTGCCTCCCCCAAAGATTGACACAGTGACCGGTCCTCCACCACCCGCATCCAGTGCACTCCTGCGCCCTTCTTCTTCGCCAGGTCATCAGTCCACCTTGTGACCATTTGTGAACCTTTCCGCCTCAACAGCCACTAGTATTCGATATAAATAACAAAATAAAAAGAACAGGATGCTTAGCCAAGATGCCAATCGCTAACGCTTAGTAGCGTATCGTAATTTTCCCTCTCTGTGACTCTTTCATATTAGTGCGACAAAGACAGTTAGTTGTTTGTCGTTTACGATTGACGATTAAGCGCTAGCGATTGGGAACGTGTCTAAGCACCCAGAAACACAGTATGCAACGTCTAAATTTTTCCTATAAGGGATCTCTACCAGCTTATCAAATCAAACTTAACGCGTGTTTTTGAAGCTAGGTCCTCAAAACCGTAATACGTATTAATATATACAATTCGTCAGTAGAAAACAAATGAAAGCAAACTTAAAAAATGCCTTTTCATAATCACGCACTTTTAGAACACAAACTTGGTTTTATCACCAACTAAAAATCTTAAACCTTGAGTTCGTATACATTTTTAGTCAAAATTAATGATGTTTATTAACGTATTAACGTAAAAATATAACAGCGAACGTGTGTTACGATATGTGTCAAAGAAGGAAAGTCTGTGGAAAGTCCACATCATCAGCCTGTGATAGTCCACTGCTGGACGTAGGGAGGTAAATGCCCACAATTGCCACGCTGGGCAAGCGGATTGGCGATCGCAGTAATGTGTCCACTATGACGACGTTGCTGCCCATTATCAATATTTTATCAAATAACGGTCAGTGACACTTCAATCCCTTAGTCGACTCTTACGACACCCGCAGGAGGAGTTGGGATGGTGACAAATGTATTCTTACTGCCGTCACCACACGGCCACTATGGAAAGTCAGCCACATTTAATATTTTCTTCGGTTCCCGCGAGGATTACTCATGCGGGCGACGCAGATCACGAATCCTGTAAAGTGTTCAAAACGTCGGAATGAAGTTAAAGTTAATTATACACCCGTAGGTAAAGGGTTAATATACGTGAGTTTATCCGTTTTCACAGTTTTATTTCAGCCACATTTGTTTACATTTTTTTGTTTACTTCTGACGAACGGTATAGGTATCAAACAGAAATCTAAAAACGTGAATCAGCCTCCAGCACTTCTTTTTCTCATTTTAAGTAAATTATGTTCAATGGGAATTTATCTTCGTACTTATCCTGAGCCCAGAGCTTATAGCTGGCAATTACCCTCAATGTGTTTTTGATTCACACATTTGACGCAAAATAGGGAAGAATACTTAAACGGAATAGGAGTTCTATTATACAGAATGTTAGGATCCTGATAACAAAGCGATGCGATGTGAAACGATCCATACAATTTTGTTTCATACCACAAATTTCTATTTACGGTTATACTCCTTTTTATTGGACTTGGGAAATTCCTTTTTGATCTCATTCAGAATCACGAGTTATTCTGATTTAGCCTCACTTGCACGATGCAGGGTTAGCCAACTAACACGGAGCTAATTTTTGATAGTAGTATCCGTTTAACCTTGTGTTAGTGGCCTAACTCAAAATTGTATAAGTCGATTTTATAACAAGGTAAATAAATACCTACAAATAAAGGTTGTCACAATGAAATTGTTGATTATACACCGGGTGTCTCAAGACCAAGGGATGTGAAGGGAAAATACCCTAAATTTTGTTGTTAGACTGTTTAGTTAAAAGTTTACTTTATTTATTTACTTGGCAGCAAAACTTCATTCATAAATTTTGTATGAGAACTACCTATTTTTCAAATTACAAACAACTAAAAATATTTTTCTTAAAAGCTGTTGTCAAATATTATAGTCATTTTTACCTTTCTTTTGAGATACTATGTATGCTATTTTAGATGAACTTTTTTTTAGGTCCTTTTCTCGATTGTTCGTCGAGAAAGAAACGTTTATTTTTTCAATTTCCTGACGAACCAAGTTATTTCCAGCAAATCTTTCGATGCAGTATACCTCACTTTTAAAAATCGTATCT
>JALPQI010021124.1:0-15637 GCA_025490895.1 Thaumatotibia leucotreta
GCTGGAGTAGCTTTAGTTTAGTAGGATTCTAATTTGTTAAATTATTAATAAGACCACTGAAAGATATATGAAACCGAAAGAATGTTTCAAAGTATACAATCCAAGTTTCATAGTAACTTAACAATGTCGTCGATAACTGCGACATATTGCAAAAAAAGTTTTGTTTTTTGTATCCTCGTAGTATGAATGCAACCCAGGCGAACGCGGGAGGGTCCTGGACATCTCCGCGATAGATATCATACACTTTGTGACAACATAAATATCATGTTGTTTTATTGTGTACGTATGTTTTATTGTTAAACATATTGCTTAAACTATTGCCTTCAATGAAACATTCAACTTTTTAAACTGTCCTATCTCAGCCAATTTGAAAGTTATAAATCGTATATTTTGCCATAAAATAGACTATTAGTCACAATTATTTATGGTATGTAAGAAAGTGGCTTTAGTTCTGAAAATTGCGTAAATATTCGTAAAATGTTTTTGAAAAAAGTGTTTTGTTTCAATGTGTACTAATAAATAGTGTTCAGTGAAACACCGTGAGCTGTTTCATTGTAAACTAAAAATATCACGGGTAACCAACATTGAAACAGAGTTACATAATCAGTAGTAAAACAGGTTATTATATATTATGCGGTTGTTCTTAGTAAAATTCTTGGGAAGATTAATTTATTAACAAATCTTTATGAGATTGGCGCATTAAGCAACCGAAAAATGTTAAAATAATATATTAATACAATGTGTAGGAACAGAATGTTTTAAAAGATAAAAAATATGTTTTATTACCACTATTACTATGCATATAATTTTACGAAATATTTAATATATAATATGATTATACTAGTCAACCAAAAATATTAGAAATGTACTACGTAGACTCACCAGGTATTCACCAGCAGGAGCTAAAGTGACCATTTTACTGGTCAGTGTTTAACCCTAGGTTATACAAGTGGGCCTTAATAGGTTGATAATGAGGTGCTAAACATGAAACATGTTTAAATAAACAGTCTCATATAATAGTAACCTTTTGCAATTTCACATTCGGCGTACAATAAAACTATACAGTACACAATGAAACATGGACCTGTTTCATTGTACATTACATAAAAATGTTTCATTGTGAGACACCAGGGTATTATTTTCAACTAAATAATAAACTAGGTCAAAACTTGAACTAATTTTAAAAGTATTTAGCTTAAGATACACTTGAATATATATACAATACGACAAAAATATAAATACTACCAAACTATTATCTGTATTCTTACAAAAAATTACGAAATATAAATAAAAATTGTTACTTTTCCTGGTTCAATTCGCTTTGAAGCATGTAGCGACGTGCTCCTTCTGCGATCGTCGCTCGCACCCTGGGGAGTTGTGGAGGGTCCCTAAGCTCGTCCTTGTTTGATAGACGGGACTAGCCATTAAGGTCAGGTTTCCGAGATATCGCAAAGTTTCATTGTGTCCGTTTGTGTCAATGTTCCACAACTAACCCTAAGCATTAAAATCTATCGTGAAAAAGAAATTCAAGTGCACCGGATTTTTTTTATTTACTTATTCGAAACAGTAACTAAAAGCGTGACAGAGTGGTATGGAACAAGACAACGAAAAGAATTTTGACCCTAATATCTCTTGTCATAATATTGCACCTTTAATCCAATTTATTTAAAAAAGCTGATTAAGTCCACCCACCTACCTGTACCTACCTGAATTAACAGCACATAGTCACATACTTACTGGTATCGCGTTTGATAAAGAAACTGGCATTGGCTCACGAGAGGAGAAGGTTTTTGATCCTTGCGCCTCGTTGGGTCGTTGGCACCAGAGTTGGAGGCAGCTGACAGAAGCCCTTGATAAACTTCTTAAGATTTGACCACGTCACTTCTTACTTAGTATTTTTTTGAAAAATAGTTATTGTTCTGTAACCCATAATTTGTGAGACAGTAGGTATGTCGCCGCGAGATAGATTATCCGTCCCTCTTTTATATGTAGTTAGTAAAGACGGGAAGACGAGTTCAGCGAGTTCTATCCCGCGTCGACATACGTGTCTGTCGCACCCACAAAACAGAAAAAACAGTAGAAGCGTAATGTAAGCGCAGCGCGTGTGGCAATAGTAAGCAGCGCAAGGCTTACCTGCACAAAAGTTAACCACAGTAGGCCGTCGTTCCCTAAGCGCGCTCACGTGAGATCGTTTTCGAATAAATCCGAAAAACGATGTGCAAATATGCCTTTTTGTGCCGTTTTGGGATGTAAAAGTAATAGCCAGTAGTCAAACCTCACCAATCAAGGTATTTCATACTACCGGAAATTCTTAACCTCCTGCCGCCCAGAATTTTCTGACCAAAGATGGGATAGCAGCCCAGAGGCCTTTTTATAGGTTCGCATGGTTCGGGCCCAAGATATTCCATGTACGATCTTATTGATTTAGCATTATTGTATGAGTGTAGGGTTTTTTGTGGGTTATATGGCATATGAGTAGAGGGCTAAGATACCAAAAAAACATTGAAATTCAATGTCTTTTTAAAAGGTCTCCGGGCTGCTACCTCAAGAATTGTTTTATTTTCTATTTCTTTTATTTTTGAGTTTGATGAAATAAACATTTAATCATTACATAGATAATTTATATATTAAAAATAAATCATAATAAAAGTTAAAAAATACTAGTAATAAAAAATAATCTAGTAGGTTTCCTAACATTGCTACGTATTAACATTTATATTGGCAACAACCGGCATTTTCTTCAGCCATGACTATTTGATTATTAAAATATGTAATATATTGTATACCAAAAAAACAATAAAACTTATGTGAAATGGACGACGACCCGATAATTAGGCACTAAACTTTACCACGTCGGTATTTTATGTAAAAATAGGGTAACCGCCCATATGCCTTTTAAAATCACATCCTGAACGTTATTTGGCTATATAACATTATCGTATTTTTGCATACAAATAATAAAAAGATTTACCTAAGTTGGATAGGAAATAAGGATTTAAAAAAAATCGCTTTAACAATGTATTTTTGTATTGCTCAGATTTTTAGAACACCTACATTCTAATTGACTCACTCAGTAAATAACTCAGTCAATGGCAAACTTAACTTGAGATCAATATCTTAATTACCTACTAAATAAATCAGCTTTGAACGCTCTGTCCAAATATAATCATTTACAAATTACAAAAGATTACAAAAAAACTTTAAGATGCCATAGCTGAATTAACATTGCTGAATTCCCTAATTTTTCATTCAATCAACATACATATTTGCCAATCCTAACGATTAAAGCTCGTAGGCCTTTTAAAATGCCAATACAAGTTAACGCCCGCATGCCTTCTCGTAGGTCTCCCGATTAGAAGTTGTTGTATTTACACAAATTTATAGATTCATGATAAAATATATATTGAAAAACCAAGATGAATATTTTATGCACCTTTTACAACAAAAACATTAAAGAAATCTACCAAGATATCAAAGAAAATCATGGATTTACTCTCCACGTCCTCGATGCCTCTCCATTGTTGCGGAGGTTAACTCACAACTGTCTGATAATGGTTGACAGCTTGATGTTTATCCAAAACTTCAAACCTGACACTATCGTTCTGGAACCATCCAACTTTAATACGCGATTAATTTGAAGTTCTGTGAGAGGTTGAAGTTGGAGACCTTTTAAAAGGACTATTGGGCGTCTATAAGTTGAATGTGGTAATATGTGTGGGCCGGAACCACTAGTCAATCGGAGACCTTTAGGAAGGTCTTTGGGCGGCAGGAGGTTAATTTGTTAATATTTTAATATTTTCTAAAATATTTGGTCTTCCGCAAGATGTTTGTACTACACTAAATAAGAAACAACTTTATATGCCAAAAATAAGGTCGTTTTTTATTTGGCATGAAACTATGGAAATTTCTAGAATTTCGGAACGATTGGCTGAGTAGCGGCCAATGCGAGGAAAGGGTCCAAAAAGTTATCGATATCGATATTTTATTTCGTTGATATACCTACATTAATTGTCTTGAGCCGATTAAGAAAAAAAAATTTAAACATGTTCTCTATAACCTTTATTTATTTAATCGGGTTTCCGACTGTCATCGTCATCATCATCATCATCTCAACCTTTTGCTGTCAGCTGCAGAGCGTAGGCCTACGTATCACCATATATTTTTATAATATTGTGGATATTAAGGTTTCGTGGCCAAATCATAGTTTCGCCATGTCCGCCCGACTGTCATCGTCATCATCATCATCATCTCAACCTTTCGCTGCCAGCTGCTGAGCGTAGGCCTGCATGTCATCCAATTATAATATTGTGGATATTAGGGTTTCGTTGCCAAATCATAGTTTCGCTATGTCCACCTGACTGTCATTGTCATCATTATCATCATCACCTAAGACTACTACCTTACCTACTGCTTAGTATAGATCCCCACATCCTCATATTATAATATTGTGAATGTTAAGGTTCTATCGTCAAATTATAGTTTCGCCATGTCTGCCCGACTGTTATCGTCATCATCATCATCTCAGCCTTTTGCTGCTAGCTGCTGAGTGTAGGTCTGCTTATCATAATATTATAATATTGTAGATATTAAGGTTTCGTTGCCAAATCATAGTTTCACCATGTCCGCCCGAATGTCATCGTCATCATCATCATCTCAGCCTTACTTACTGTGAGCATAAGCATATCCTAATATTATAATATTATGGGTGTGAACTTTAAGGTGCCGTTCTCAAATTATCGTTATCATTGTCTGCCCGAGTGTCCATTTGTCTGTTCTTAATTATTCAAAAGGTTATGAATTAATTATTTGTTATATATTGTTATTATATTTGTTTTATTTCAAAATGCTCCGCTATCTAAAATTATATAATATAAAAGTACTCTTTTCAATGTCAGAGTGATTGCTTACTTGCTTTTAATGTTAAGCACCATTAATTTTAGTTACACCCTGGGTAAATATGAGTTCCGTAAAAACCAAAGTAGAGAACCAACGATTATAGTAGTCTTGGCTGAGACCTTGGAGGACTTAAGTACTATGCTCGTTCACCTCAGTAAAGCCTCCGAGCGAGTTGGTCTTAGGATGAACACGGATAAGACGAAAATCATGTCAAATTCCCATGTAGCACCAACTCCCGTAATAATCGGAGACTTTACACTCGAAGTTGTAGACGAATATATATACCTAGGACAATCTATCCAGTTAGGTAGGTCCAACTTCGAGAAAGAGGTCAATCATCGAATCCATCCGCAACAGAACCAAAGTAACCGAAATAGCTCTGCGAATCGCTAAACTGAAGTGGCAGTGGGCGGGGCACATTGCGCGTAGAACCGATGGCCGCTGGGGCGGGAAGGTTCTTGAGTGGCGGCCACGTACCGGAAGGCGTAGCGTGGGTAGGCCCACCACAAGGTGGACTGATGACCTGGTGAAGGTTGCAGGAGTCCGCTGGATGCGGATGGCGCAGGACCGGTCGTTGTGGCAATCTTCGGGGGAGGCCTATGTTCAGCAGTGGATGTCTTTCGGCTGATATGATGATGATGATGATGAAAAACCAAAGCAAATCGAAGAAATGTACTTTTTCATCACACTTGCTTTGTAAGCGCCCCATTGCTTGCATGCATCGCGGGAGTATTCCCTAGGGAGTTATAGAAAAGTTGGTACGTCATTTAACAATATTTTGTCTTAAAACAATTTTTTTTGCTTAGAAGTGTGATGAAAAACATTGTATGCAACACGATCGGTAAGCGGAATACTAACTCGAGTCATTAAAATCTAACACTCTAGTTAGTAATACCGTAATTACCTCCCTAGACGCCCAATGTACTATTACTTCATAAATATATAATTATATATATTTTATCGATATAATACCGACTCTTGCACAGCACTATGACGCTCGTTAGCCATAACGTGCAAAAAGCAGCCTATCTCTTTTACTCTTGGGAAATGCCACGTTTGTGGGAGAGAGAACAAGGATTCGCCATCTATTGGGGAGTTGCTGAACTATTGAGTTTTAGTTATAAACAGAGTTATACTACTCGACGCTAGATGGCAACACTCTCTTTGCAAGTTAGTAGGAGCAAGCGAAACGTCGTAAGTAATAAAACGAGTAGTATAATTTTGCTGTTGTCGCATTCGAAATAAAGTTTATTTTTGTATAAGATTTTATAACCAATAAGCTTTCAGATACTTCTGTGTGCATGTTTGCGCTAGTGTGAGTGTGGCGACATCGGTTCTCTCGAGAATCGGGGTATAAGCCGCTTCTACGTTATTTTTGTTCTGTGGTCGCACCAATCATATGCTAAGCCTACTGCTATGCTATTCTCTTATTCACACATTCGACGCTGCGTACTACAACGAGCTCGACGTCGAGACAGCCTTGTCTAAAATCCTAGCTGTTTTATTTGACATTAGGAATCGAGGCAGTGAGCGAGGTTGTGGGCGAGTTCGTCGCTGTTCTTCGTTAGAGAATACGAAGTTCGTACATTAAACGTCAAACTCTCGACGCAGTGTAGTTCCAGCTCACGCCGCATTCGTCGCCAAGCACTAGTGTCGTTTAAAGTACAGTCAAGGGCATAAATATGTATACACTTTTTTATCTTATGCCGTTAAAATAAGGTGCAAAAGTGTATACGTATTTTTGCCCTTATTAGTGAATACCATTTTTGGGCTCGACGCTGCCCCAGCGCTGACAGCAAGGCGGTTTCCTTAGTGAATAACACTGCTGTAAGGTCATTTTCACGTCGAAAACATGGCGCTGTGCTGTATATACTCTATCAACTATCAACGAAGACTCAATTGACCCATAATTAGGAGATTTTTTTCGTAAATACTTTGCTGTCTTCGTTGTGAAAGTTGCTTAGCGTGATCCTTAGTACTCTGATCACACTTATTGCTCCACGAGTTCCACGGCCCGATGTCACCCTGTATAAGCCCACGCTTTTTGTATAGTCATCATCAGCCTATGATAGTCCACTGTTGGACGTAGGCAGGAGAGGCCTACGTCCAACAGTGGACTATCATAGGCTGATGATTAACTATGCATATAGATGCATTAGGAGGTAAATGCCCATGATCGCCACGCTGGGCAAGCGGATTGGCGATCGCAGTAATGTCCACTATGATGACGCTGCTGCCCATCATCAATCTTTATCAAATAATGGTCAGTGACACTTCAATCCCTTAGTCGATTCTTACGACACCCGCAGCAGGAGTTGGAGTTTTTGTATAGTTACCGGCCATGATTCTGGGACTGCCGGATATGCACCTAATACTTTTTAAATTTACTTAATTTGACATCTGTTTCACAGGTTTCGGAAAGTATAACTACACACTGTTGATTCTCAGCATATTCTCTTTAGTATCGGCCATCGTCGAAGTGTTTAGTGTTGGCATCATAATAGCGGCGAGTCAGTGTGATCTGAACCTAAATGTGTTCGAAAAGGGAATTATTGGATCCGTCCCCGTCTTAGGTAAGTATTGGAGATTTTCCAAGGGTCATATTTTTTCAGTCACACGTTACCTAACAGAATTTTAGTCGGGGTATCACCCGTGGTAGGCAATTATGAGTAGGTAAGTAAAGTTAAAATTACTTGGCATTTAAGTACCTACATAACGCACACCTAGATCAAAACAGTATTAACTCAAAATTTAACTATTTTTAGCTAAATATATACCTACATTTGTGATCTACAAAGTTCGTATATCTCAAATATACCTATAACTAATAAATATATAATATATATTTTGAGTTAATATTGTTTTGATCTGTGTGTGCGATAAATGCCTGGAAGCTAGAAGCGTTTAGAGAAATAGGTACCTATTTGCATAAACAATTACCGTCGCTTTAGGTGGCCTAGAGATACGATACATCTAAAAAATGGACAACTGCAGCTTCCCTGATAATACCTACTACGTAAAATTGGCGAAATCTGGCCTACTCCTAAAATTCGCTCCCAACCCGTGGTCCAACTACTATGTCCAACTGGTTGTGCCACGGGTAAGTAAAATTATCCGTGGTTCAACTGTTAAACTGTCAGATTACTTTTTTTTACTGTCATGTAATTATGACCCATAGTACATACAACTGAGGGGCAATTGTCCAACTACTTAGTATACGTAAATATATGTTCTAGTATTGAACTACCGATAAATTTTGTGTACCGTGGTACAACTAATTGGACCACGGGTAAACTAACTTCCTCGTAGTAGGTACAATCGGTTGGACTATGGATAATTTTATTTCCCCGCGACCCAACCAGTTGGACATAGCGGGTTGGACAACGGGTCGGTAGCGCAAAATTTTACCAATAATTAAACATATTTTTGGCACCTAAATCGTAATGACATATTTGATATTGACTGTATGATCACACGAGTGTGCTCTTATTATGCGCCAGCCACATAAATAACTATTATTTTATTAAACGATCGAGGACAAAGAGAGGAAATGTGGCTCATTTTAATTGCGCTCAATTTGACGAAATGTGAAAACATTAATATAGGTATTTTTTACCTTGATCCGATTCTCCTCGGTCTACCCTACTGTCTCTCTATTGGTAAATAAAATTTACGATACTTACATGTCTGTTTGTTACCCACTACTATAGTTTACACTATCACGAAATTAGGGAAAAGTAATAAATGCTGGTTCCTAATTTCGTGATACTGACTTTTTGAAATTCCCGCGATTATTTTTTTAAATTAATATATACATTACGTAGATGAGTTATAAACAATCTTAAATGTAACAAACAAACACAACAATAACCTAATTATAACCAAATTTATGCTGGTAAGTAATATGTGAATTTACCTAAAAACTGTGAACTTGGGTCAGGTTTAAACTCGTTTTATGAGAATTCAAGTGAAAAAAACCTGCCGGAGTTAGCTCAAATTAAACTTAAGTAAATAAAGTATCTAGTTTTTCATTTACAATACAATTTACTTTAGTTGTTATATTAATAAACAATCAATTAAAATAAGTCAAGAATTCCCTTATTTCGGTAGTATCACGAAATAAGGGACATACCAAAAATTGGTGCACCTTATTCCGTGAGTCAATCAATTGCAATTTTCAGCAACTTCTATGTTTAAATATTACCTTTTTCTGTGTCAAATCGATAATTAAAGAACTCAAAGAAACACTCTAGAAATTTTAAATCAAAAGGACTTACTTTTGGCGTTTTATGAGCTTAACAAATGAGAGCGCGAACCTTACGGCTACGCTCGGCGTGTGCACACAAAATAGCTGTTCGCGGCACTCTGACTGTTCCGAGTGACGTATCGCGAAAAGTGTAGGTATAATAATTTTGAAATTTCGTTTGTTAAAAAGCTTAAATAACGAAGATTTTTTACCCGTTTATAATTTAAACATAGGATATTCTGATTCCTTATTATTTGCGCAGAAGTGAAAACTACCGTAATAGCGTACTATCACGTAATAGTGGCCGTTTACCTTATCTTGATGGGCACTAAATACAAGATATGAAAATAATTATGTATCATTTTGAGTATGATTTGCATTCGTTAATTTATCTCTAAGCTAATACGGCAAATTTTTTTATCTGTCTATCGACTACAATAAGACTTATCGATAACAGTTATGTCGATGTCTAATTTTGTCCATCTCTCGTTCCTGCTAGAAAAATATCGAGGTATATTTGTTACTTATTAATTTATACAAACTAAACGGGTTTTTCGATTACGGAACTGATTTTAAAAGAGTTTTTGAACTATTATAATTTTTATTAAACTAAGATAAAGAAAATTTTAAACATACGGTACATTAGGTACGGTTAAATTACAAACTTAGTTCGGAAATTATTTTGTACCTATTAACTTCCCAAAGTTTTTTTTAATTAGATCAGGACAGTGAATGTGTTAATTAAATTGCAAAATCCAATGCTTCAGCAACGAAATAATGTCGTGTGTTCAAACCTCCTAGGCACTGCCTTAATGATTCTGGTGCAAAAAAAAAAACAAAAAGTGGGTCAAACAAAGACCTTGTCCATTATTTTGTACGTCGTCGAATTAAAGGTTAAACAAAAACGCATCTAAGGGTAACTAGCAAACATACCCCAGACGAAGACCACTAGACAGAAGGAAGACAACTAATCCTTACCACAGATGATGGCCGGGGCAAACATGGACCCCGTAGACGCGTACAGCAGAAACCCGGCTCTGTTTGGCTGCGGGGTGCTCTCCCCAAGCAGTGCGTATACGACGGCATACGTTCCATAACCACTAGAAATATAAATATAGGTTAGTGTGCGTGTGGTGACGGCAGTAAGAATACATTTGTTACCACCCCATGTCTTCTGTCTTCCCACGGGTGTTGTAAAAGTCGTCGTAATCGATTTATCCCTTAGCCGACTTTTAAGGGGTAAATGGTCAGTGTCACTATGTGATGTGCACTATGTGCCCATAATCGTCACGCTGGGCAAGCGGGTTGGCGATCGTACTAGTGGAAAAGTGAATTTTGATACTACTTTTCTGCGCAGTATTTGGATGTGGGCTTTCTCCCCAACGCAGGTTGGTTTAAAATATTCACCTTTGTTCGTGTTTCACTGATACTCGTTTAAAAAAATACCGCTTTCAATACTATTGTATCGTATATTATTATTTTCGTGATAAGATATAATTATTTAGCACTAAGTAGGTAAGGTACGGAATTCTTACAACGCATGCCTGGGCAAGTGGACACTTGGCATTTACCGTAAACATAGAATATTTCGATCAACTCTACAGGGTTGGGCGGATTAAGTGTCCTATTGAAAAACATTCGTTTATCTATTGAAATATAACTGTTTTTCATACCCTGTATATCATTTTAAATCGTCGATTTAATCAGCTTCATGGCTTCTGAAACTCATTTTCATAACATTTAGTTGTATATATTTTTAAGAACAAATGCCGCCAAAAGCGGTGTTGTCGGATAATGGTGCAGCGAGCATTAAAAATCGGGCGAGATTATCAACTGACCATAAATAGTTATTTGTTATACAAGGGTGCAAAGTTGTGCTTTACCCGCGAGTATGAAATTAAAAAAATAGAATCCTGAGCAGCGAGTGTTTTAACATACGAGAAGTAATTAATACATTTGCACCCGTGTGTAACACAAAACTTTTCCCCTCACTATAGCGAGGAAACTCAAAAAAGGTAATTATTTGTTCACATTACAATCATCATGGGGTTAGTGATAATAATTTTCCAAATGCATCATGTATTTAATGCAAGATTTTGTCGCAGTAAACTTAGCACGAAAAAGTAAACGCAGCACGATTTTAACACATTCCTGTAGTTGCACACCAACGCTAATGCATTATTAAATCATTCTCATTCATTATTTTTACAAAATTATAACAGAACACCCTGAAAGTTGTTTAGTTTACTATTTTTATGCGTGTTCGAGTCGGTAAATAAAGATTATAACCTATAATATTCTTTGACAATGTTGACGTTGACATTTTCTGCGTTTTGTGATTGCATCTAGTCATCTTATCATCATTCACTAAAACAATTGTTACTTATGAAATTTTAGGATTTATATGTTAAAATCATCATATTATATAAAGGTTTGTATTTTACACTAAATTCTCAAACAAATTATTTAATTATCATTAATATGGAACAATTTCCATGAGCATTTTACGTTTTGTTATTCCAAAACCAAGATCATTACTTTGCCACACAAGTGAATAATATGCGTTTTTACACGTTCGTATTAAAGGATAAACGAGCACTTTACGAGCTAGTGAGGGGAAAAGTAAATATCAACGTAGGTATGTTTTAATACTGCACACCATCAATTGTTTCAAGGAGTCCTCTGCTTCCAAATTCAAGCCGAAATTGGGTAAGCTTTAAATGATTTGAGTCAGCAAAGTACCAATAAGCACCCATGGGCATTTTTTACGAAACTGTGCCTCTTATTATATAATCTTCGATAAAATTATTAAATTGAAGAGGGGTTAATATTTTGCGCACTGCTAAATAATCACAAAATGTGAGGCCTTTATAAAACAGATAATTTATATATGTGCCCTCTCTCTTTAAAAAATATAAGAGTTAAATACAAA
The DNA here is from genome assembly GCA_025490895.1 of Thaumatotibia leucotreta. NCBI lineage: Eukaryota > Metazoa > Arthropoda > Insecta > Lepidoptera > Tortricidae > Thaumatotibia > Thaumatotibia leucotreta. Next base: position 12,075 of record JALPQI010021124.1, read on the forward strand.
AAGTCGAATAGGCGGCACGAAGGTCATTTTTCAAACAAAATGCATATTCATTGCAAGAGTTTGGTAAATGCCAGACTGTTTATGGGTATAGCGTTTTATTAAGAACTAGAAAGGAAGGTATTTTAGTTACAAATTAATTCCAAAAAGTTTATCAATCAGGGTACAATATGATAAGAAGAAATACCAAATTATAGCCAAAATTATGAGGCTGATATTTACCTAGCAAAGTACGCTAAATCTTTAGAAAACTATAATGCTATAAATATTTCCATATACAAATCAATGCAGAGTTTTATTGAGAAGGGTTTAGGCTAAGATTCAAGTTTATACTAGGTTTAGATAACCTAATATGACATCACATGGCAGATAAGGTAGTGCGTGCCGGATGAAATTCCTTATATGACATAATGCTTAAAATTTATCAATTGCTGCGGTAAAATATAGAATTTTTCTGATATAAATAACACCAAGATTTGTAACATTGTTTTGTTTTTAAACTTTTATACCACTTTTTAACTAGGACACTTAATCCGCCCAACCCTGTACTTATAAGTATGTGTCACTTCAATTAAGAGTAAGTAAAATGAGTTTTAAATAGGATGCCTAAGTACCTTCAGTTGCTAGAAATGTTCGATGTTTGCGGTTAAACTATAACCCTCGCTTACACCGGTTTTTACTTCATCATATCTGTATTAAAAAATGCGTTTACTTACAATATTGCCGATACAAATTTTCCGAATGCTAAAAATACCCAGTGATTGGCAAAACTGCACAGATAGGCTAGGAGGGCCGTGCCAATAATCGTGATTCTGAGGGTGTACAGTCGACCCCGTGTATCGGCGAGGTAGCCCCAGTAGTTAGCACTTACTATCACACCTGTAACATAATGTGTAACATAAAACCACACTCGTGTTTAATGCCTAATTATGCACAGTCACATACATAACCGTATACTTAATTACTTATGTTCTGATTTTCATTTAAGGTAGACCGAAGCGAATCGGATCAAGGTCCGAAATCTCTACGTTTTTTTTTAATTAACGATTAAGGACAACGAGAGGAAGTGTTGCTCAACTGAAGTGTGCTATTGAGCACATTTAATATTTAAAAAATCTTCAAATTGATGAAGAATCTTTTAAAATACTAAGGGTGCGTTTTACCAAATTTTGATTCTAAGAATAATGCTTACTCTGGGATAGTAATGTCAAAACTACATAGTAATTTGTCACTAGTATCTGAGAGTAAGCGCTATTCTTAAAATAAAAGTGTGGTAAACTCGAGCCTTAGAAATTTTGGACCTTGATCCGATTCGCCCGCTGATCCGATTTACCCCGGTCTACCCTAATTAATGTTTATTTTGTTATCAATCAAAGAGAGGTTTTTTGTTTATTGTTTAATGTTCAAGTTTATTTAACTTTGTTTTTAACCGCCTAATGAGTATTATGGTATGCAAATCGGTAGATTTTATCTTGTTTAATCATTAAGAAATAAAAACTTTAAGCTGGATCTCATTTAACCATGTTGTTTCATTTAAATGATATCCGTATAGTATCTTAACTTTATCAAGTTCGTTAAAAATAACATTTTGTTAAAGAAACAATAGTCATTTACTCTATCACGAAATAGGGGCCTCAAGTTCACGAAATTAGGAGCAGCGCCGAATTTTATCACGCAATAGGCAGCAAATAAGACGTTCACAATAAAATTAATATGTAAAAAAGTTTGAGCAAAATCTATAAAATGTATGCATAAACTAACTGTCAAAGAATCAATATAACATATTCAAAAGCTTTTGTAGTGGTATCTTGCTAAGATTTTTATTTAAAAATACACAAAGTCTCGAGACCCTTAACATACCGTAATAGGGGACATTTACCTTATATAATAGAAAATGATTAATATGAAATATAAGATATTTAGAACAAAGCCTAGATGGGTCCTGTATTTCTTGGTTACCTGTTTTTGCAGAGTTAGCATTTTTATGAGAACAGGATGAACTCATCGATAGCAGTTAGGTATGTCGATGTTTAATTTTGTCAATCTCTCGTTCTTGCTAGAAAAATATCGAGGTAATAAATAATCCAAGTTCCCGAGAGAAAGCGATGCAGACGGTACTTTGAGCTACTTCGCGCTGTTAAGATTATATTGTTTTATTTACTTTTTTGCCTCACAGGTGTGATGAAAAATATTGTGTGCCACGGGCGGTACAAGAATTATGAACTCGTGTGAAGTAAAGCCAGCGGCTTCGGCTTTACTTTCACACTCGTTCACAATCTTATTTACCGCCCTTAATACACAATGTACTATTTATTTTTCAGCAATCGCTTACCCAACCCTGCTATTCAACTTTGCTTATTACATTCCATACCTGGATTTCTTCTACCGGCCGTGGCGACTATTTAATCAAATTGTTGCCTTGTTGAGCCTCTTGAATTACTTACTGTATAAAGTTTATCTTCTGGAAAGTCCAAAGTTTCACTTTGCAAAAGGTGAACATGACAAGGGACTGGAAGTGTTGAGACGAATATTCGCCATAAATAATAATCAGAAGAAATATACATTCACAGTAAGTGGAATTACTAAATAACTACTAGTTACCTAACAAACATCGTGGTTAGTGGCACAGCTTTGTTCTTAGGGTTCCGTAGTAAAACCAGGAACGCTTATAGTCTCGCCATGTCCGTCTGTCTGTCTGTCCGCAGCATAGCTCAGTAGCTGTTAATACTAGAAATTTGCAATTTGATACAGCCGGTCTGTACCGGTATACCTGTGTATACTATATCTTATCCAGTTGCCTTTGCACTGAATTTAAATTTGCACTTCTTTGTGTTAACTTTTTATTTTTTTTCTCTACAGGTAAAGCAAGTCGTCTTCAATGAAGATGAAATAAAAACGAAGAGTTCAAATTTTTTCCAATCAGTATGGAATCAGACAGTACCGCTATTTCGCAAAAAGCATATCAAAAACACGATACTTATTTTTGCCCTAAGCGTACCCCCTTATTGCATGTTAGTACCTAGGTATTTTATGAAAATTACTGCTGAATTTTAAATATTTAATATCAGGTTGTTAATTACTGTAGCTATACGTATTTCATACAGAAGGGAAAAAACAATTTACCAATAAAAAAAACACTTTAAATTTACAGAGGATCTCCATTCTCTGTATGGATGCCGCTAATATTCAACACTTACCAAAATTTGGGCGTGGCTGATATCAGTTTTTGTAAAATGTTTCAAGTTGGAAATCAGTTAAAAAATTTGACTGGAGTTTCTGAAATGGTACCTATTAATTTGCCAATTAACTGTTCACCTTGACGTCCTTGACCCTTTAGCTGGTTAAGGTTTTCCGGAACCGTAGAGCTAACTCGTTCCTTGCCCAAAGTATAGACACAGTGGGAGGCGCAGCCGAAATCATGGGAACCCATCCGAATGGTTCGGAGCTTAGAGCTTAGGTATTGCCTACCCTCACATCATCAGCCTATATCAGTCCACTGCAGGATAACGGCCTCTCCTTGGCGTGCGGACGCAATAAGAGGTAAATGCTCACACTCGCCACGCTGG
>JALPQI010021125.1:0-13999 GCA_025490895.1 Thaumatotibia leucotreta
TAAATCCAGGGCTAATATCAGGAACCGATATTTCAGTCTCTTTTTAAGATATGATTTGAGCGCGATTTCTTTGCTATGTATTTTCCATTATTCCTCAGTGGACAAGTTCACCTATCCAAGCAAGGTCTATGTTGGCAAGCTTCCAAAAACTCAAATAATTTAAGTCGATGGTTGTTGACTTGTTGCACAGTTTCGACCCACTACGAGGGTCCTCGTCCGGAGCGCCCTCGGTCAAAGCCTCTCGGACGAGGACCTTCTTAATGGGTCGCACGTCGCACCACATTGAGCATAGACCAAGTTTATGCATCGAGCAATCACATACTTAAATTCCGTGAATAACCCGGTTCGATGATATTTTTAATACCTTTATCAACGTATTAAAACTTAAACACTAAACCTAAAAACAAATACAGCTAATCTTAAAATATAAATACTAGAAAAGATGCGGCTAGATAAAAAACCTACCAAAGAATGGTCAGTGACACCTCAATCCCTTAGTCGCCTCTTACGACACCCGCGGGAAGAGTTGGGGTGTTGACAAATGTATTCGTCACCACACGGCAAAGCGTCATCATAGTGGACACATTACTGCGATCGCCAATCCGCTTACCCAGCGTGGCGATTACGGGCATTTACCTCCTAATGCGATTATTATACGCATGGGTAGTTAATAGGAGATGCCTACGTCCAGCAGTGGACTGAGATAGGCTGATGATAGTGATGATGTAAAGTACCAAAGTGAGCACCCCTGCCTGAATCGAATAAAAGGTTCAGTTATTATGATTGCTCATTTAATATTTGGTATGCAATTTCGAACAGCGGTGCAATTACTGTTATGTGCATTGCTATTTCTATTATTAATTTATAGCGGGAAGTATTTTAATGAATTTGGGGAAATTTCGTAGGTTAACATCGATTTTAAGGGTGATTCCTAACCCTGTATATTTCAGCAATTTAAGGATAAAGTCTACTCAAAAAGTTAAAGGTTTCGTCTCATACAATTTAATTTACATTACAGTTCTCGTTGTAAAAAAATAATAAAATCCAACCAACTGTTTCTCAAATATTCTCTCTCTATAAAACTTTTAGTTATAATTATTGCGACCGAACCATACAAACTAACACAAATACTACCATGAATTTGAACTTTACTCATGGTCAAGTTAAAACCCTCACATAATTTTACATAACACGGACTCCTACTTACATAATTTATAATTATGCTTAATCCTGTAATATGTACCTGAAACAAAAAAAACGTTAATTAGTAATTACACTCGTATTTAAAAAGAAGACAGAAAAATTTAAAGAAATACTTTATTTGCTTCATGAAAATCATAATGTCATTACACGAAGTCGTTTGTGCTTTTTAAAATTCAATCATCGACAAATTGAAGTAACTTAGATCATTATTTGAATTAATCTCTCAGAGTTTTATTATTTGCCAGACTGTATGTGTAAGTCAAAACATATTTTATTCCTTTTCAATTTCAAACCCACAAAAATTACATTTAAACACACTAAAAATGAAGTCACAAATCTCATCCTACAATTTCCGGTAGTTTGACATGGACATGTAATTTTGATAATAGTATGTGATTATTTTGAATACAATTTAAATCTCTGATCGCCATAATTTCCGGTGCAATATGCCGAAATCATAACTTACAAAAATTACTTCACTATTAGAACTTTTATATGTAATGGGTTTTGAATATTATAAAGGATATTCAAAACCCATTATAAAAGTTCTAATAGTAAAAAAAAATAATAAAGTAACAGTAAATAAACCTTTCTCTACAAATGACAAAACGGCTTATTTTACAGTGAAATTGTTTTAAATTATGTCATCTACTGCTGTATAGTACATAATTATGTAAAATTCACATGTACTTGCTACAATATATACAAGGGATATTTTGTTTGGACATCAATTTGGAAGTAAATTGTTTCATTTTTCTTATGACATTAACTTGGAAATGTAGGACGAGATTTCAAACTGCTTTTTCGTCAAATAAGTAAATAAGTACTTTTATGTTCGGCTTTTAGACTTAAATGTAGGTAGGAAGGTTTCATAGCAATTCTTCGGACGGGTTTTAAAACTATAATAATATATGTCGAAAAGTAGATGACTAATATATAATCATTTTAAGAGTTGATCTTTAGTAGAAATATTATCTTTTTATACGTACAATTACAAGTATAATTATTATACTGCATTCAAAGTATCGGGTTCAGATATTTTAAAGAATATTGACAAAATATTGCCCATTATATAATTTGTACTGGAAATGTAAGCTATATTTACTTATAACTTCATTCATTTGTTCGAAGTTTTGAAATGCAAGGTATGAACAATAATTTTACCAAGGGAGCAACATATTGACGCCTGTAAAAAAAGTTATAGCAACCCACCGTTCTACACTTACGCAATATGTTCAGGCGCTAAAGAAAATCATACATCGTCAATATAATACGCAAGATATTTATTACGAATTCATGGCTTGCGTCGACTTTATGATACCACAGTGACGCGCAGGCATACAATACATACATTTACATACACGATAAACTGTTTGGGCGTACCCTAAAGTAATATTAATAAAGTTTAATCTTGTAGCTTCGGTATGAACTTGAATCAAAAGCAATCTTATTGTTCATTAATACGGTTCAAATGAAACGTAAATATGTATGTTGTGAAACAGCTTTGTATGTACACCATGTAGGTGGATATAATATTTGCTTTTTAATCTACTTAATAGGTTGGGACTGGTAGTTTTTTGTAGCCCAATTTTCTAGTGTATTAATAGAAACTAGCTGGCTTCATTACTTAAAATAAAAATCGATTATTTAGTGTAATTTTCTAGTCTAGCTGCTGTTATATTTTTTATGTCTGATAGATGAAAGTGTAGAAAGGAGATGGCGGGACGACGGACGCGTTTTATCCGAATTAGCGGGAGAAATGTGACGACCGGGCCGAATGGAGGAAAAGAGGGGAGGCCTTTGCCCAGCAGTGGGACACTAAACCAGGCTGACAAAAAAAATATATGAAAATGATTACAAGTAATGATTACGGATATATTCAAGATTGTTTACAATTTCACGGTGATGGCAAACAAACATAACCCGCTAAATGTTAAGCGGTAACCGTAGTATATGGATCCCTATGATGAGAGAAATTAGAATATTGACAATTCTCAGTATTGTCACACCTGTCACAAATACTAGTAGGTATGCTTACCGTGATCAACCGTCGTGAATTTAACGCAAACTTAAGGCCAAGGCACACCGGATCCGGTGTGGCTCAGCCTTTACTTTCTAACCATCGCGCTCATACTAGCGTATTGGTGCGAGCAAAATGAATAAAAAGTAAGTTTGCGTTAAATTTACGGTGTCAGTTCCTGACAAGCACACAGTAGACCAATAAAATTTATACATTTCGTCGGTTGATAACCAAATCTCAAAAGTAATGAATACCTACTTGAAATAGTTGAAATAAAGTTCGTGTCTTCATTCAATTCATTCAATATTTACATACCTACGACGTTGCTAAGAATGGTGACAGTTTTGTAGCGAGTTTTGGTTGTCAGCCGACGATTTATCTCTGTCACACTCAGGAAGCCTTCAATAGAGTGACAGAGAGGCATGACTGTAAAACGGCAAGTCACGTGACACGTGTGACGTTTCGGAAAAGTCACCTGCAACTGGATCGATGGTGGGACTATACAACTGTACTATGAGTAGGAAAGTAAATAATATTTAGAGAATAGATATATGTATGGGCGTCTATTTCTAAAGTGACGGAAGGAAACAACTGATAAATTGAACACTGTATTAATTAACAATCACGTGTATACGACACAAGGGTTTAAGCGGGACTGCCGGGACAGCGTCCTGCCTGCAACATGGCGGGGAATCGGAATTTGGCTAGTCAGCTCATATCACGGTGCACATGCACTAACATATGAGCTGACGTAGGTCCCTATAAATACGTTAAGGTGATATCAGACGGTTCACTCGGATGAATGTTCACTCGCGTGAATGATTCATTTTTGTTTCATTCCATGTTCACACAGAAAAGCTGGAATGACATAGAAATGAAATGAACATTCACTCCGCATTTCTGTCAATATGGCGTCCAATGAAGTCGTGTCTCGAGGACGATAGATTTAAACGCTCGAGTAGCAACGGTCGGCCGAATCCGAGTGAACAGTTAGTTCATTCCGTGTTCAGACGGAATGAACTGTTCATTTTCCGTTCATTCGGAGTCCGAGTGAAAGATGCCGAATGAAAATATCCAACATTGTTGGATCGGTTCACTAATGAATTCATTCGGCACTTTTGTTTCACTCCGTGGTCAGACGTGTCACTTTAAGTGAAAGATGCCGAATGAAACGAAAAAATGAACGAAAAATGAACCGTCTGATATCACCTTTAGACTTTACTCGATACGTAATGCATTCTATCTCGCTCGCACTGACATATTGGAGCGAGCGCGATGGCCTGCTTTACGTATCGAGTAAAACCTAACGTTACCGATACTTGCAATATCATGGTATGGTTACTGGTACACACACACTTGTACCAACCTACATTGTTGTTAGCCTTAAACTTGATCGATGATAATGATAATAGTTGGTTGAGGTGACAATAGAGAATAACATTTGTCACCAACCCAACTCCTCCTGCGGGTGTCGTAAGAGTCGACTAAGGGATTGAAGTGTCACTGACCACTATTTGATAAAAGATTGATGATGGACAGCCGTGTCATCATAGTGGACACATAACTGCGATCGCTAATCCGCTTGCCCAGCGTGGCGATTATGGGCAATAGAGTACGCATAGGTAATAGAGGCCTTTGTCCAGCAGTGGACATAGAGGCTGACGACGATGATGACGATAATGATGACAATAATGATGATGTGTAACAAATAATAGATGATCTGCTTAAAGACATATTTTAGGATGGTTTTCGTATAGGTACGTACTTAGGTCGACCCTCGGTAAAAAAAGAATGGTTTTTTAACAAAATAAAATTTTCTTCGGTTACCGTGAGGATAACTCATGAAATACAACTATGAAAACGGATAAACTCGCGTATATTAACTAATTTTAACTTCACTTTTTAAGTTAAAATTAGTTAATATACGCGAGTTTATCCGTTTTCATAGTTGTATTTCAAAATAAAATTGTTAAACCTTATAACTAGGGTTAGGATTTTGGTGGCATTTATGGAGTCGATGTTACAAACATTTTTACTTGAATAAATGATTAACTTATAAAATAATAACGAAATAGTGTTTAGTTCAAGCCGGATTTATCAATGAATTTAAATAAATAACATGAATTTTATTTTTGAGAATCTAGAAAAATATTAATTTTCAATAAACATGTTGATAAATGAGAAAATATATTTATTTGATTTTCAAGGTTCTAGTTTTCTCGAAGCCCATAAATATTATATAATAATCATAAGCTTTATTGTAAAAAAAATGATTGAACTTCATTTCATAGGTAGTCAAATATTAATACAAGAAAATTATTTAATACTTAAAAAGAGCGAAACCCTGTTAAAAAGAATATATTTATGTATTATGTATTTTTGATTATTTAATTATTCAATCAATCATAAACAATTTGAGCAACGACTCCACTGTTCTCTGTTCACCTAATGCCACCAAAATTCCTAACCCTACTTATAACTTAAGTTATAAGTTGTATTTCATGAGTAATCCTCGCGGTAAGCGAAGAAAATATTACTTATAACTTACTTTTTTTTAATCAGAATATTAAAAATACAGATCATCCGTCTACGAGTATTGTCTTGACAATATGATTCATTTAGTTGATATTTATTTTAAATTTCAGAAAGAGAAAGACAAGTCCTATATTATTAGCTTTTATTTGAGGCAACATAAAACCGATACAAGATAATTTCTATATTCTACGTATTCCACGACGGCTTCCTGCCGTATTTTGGCGATTAGAAAAATTGTGTATTTTTTACGAACCCGCCTAGTTGCCCCACTTTGATCGAATAAACTGTGTGCCGTTGCGTCTAATAATATGTACTTACACATTTCCGACCATAAATCCAAGGCACAAAGATCGAAATCGTTGACAATTTTTTGACGCCGATCGTACATTTATAAGTACTCGAACACTTTACAATTCTCGAGAAGTGAACAGGAAAACGTTTTACTTTCAATAAACTAGTACAGTCTGACACAGAAAAGCTTATTACATAGTTAAGCCTTCGGTTAAAAAGGCACTTTTTTTGTCGAGTCGAGTTTTACAGATAAAATTTATCTAACATTTAATGTAACCAACATTAGTAGTAGTATTTTTCCTTTATCATCATCATCATCATCAGCCTATGATAGTCCACTGCTGGACGTAGGCTTCTCCTATTAACTGCGTATAAACGCATTAGGAGGTACCTAAATACCCATAATCTCCACGCTGGGCAAGCGGATTTTGGCGATCGCAGTAATGTGTCCACTATGATGACGCTGCTGCCCATCATCAATCTTTTATTAAATAATGGTCAGTGACACTTCAATCCCTTAGTCGACTCTTACGACACCCGCAGGAGTAGTTGGGGGTGGTGACAAAATAAATGTATTCTTATTGCCGTCACCACACGGGTTTCTTTTATATGCCTGGGAAAATGATAGTGATAATTTTATCGGACACATATACAGGGTGTTTTTTTTTCGACCGTTCAAATTCTACGTAGTGAATGTGTAGGTCATACTCACCAACTTTTACTATGGGGACAACGTCGAAATCGCGAAAAAAAAATCAGCTGTTTCATACAAATTGGCGGCATTACGCCGGCCGAAATGTATGAAACAGCTGATTTTTTTTTCGCGATTTCCGCTTTGACCCCATAGTAAAAGTTAGTCAGTATGACCTACACATTCACTACGTAGAATTTGAACGGTCGAAAAAAAAACACCCTGTATATTTATCGATTGTCAAACAGGTAGCAAAGATGACTAGAAAATAAATAGGTGGGCATTTTCACTTCTAGGGACATCCAATTAGCTTAACTCTCACAAAAAAAGTTAACTTCGATGTCAGCTTTGTAACGACAATTAAGCATTAAATATTTACGTAAATCCACTCTATTCGTGTTTTTATTTTGCATATACGCGTATTCTTTCTAGATTAAATGGTAAAAAAATATTTTTATTAATATTTAATGCTTAATTGTCGTTACAAAGCTGACATCGAAGTTAACTTTTTTGTGAAAGTTAAGCTAATTGGGTGTTCCTAGAAGTGAAAATGCCCACGTAACTATTATCTCATGTAATTTTTCTAGTTTCGTTCAGCATTTACTTAGTATGGCAGAGACAAGAATGCCCGGTACAGCCCGAAATATATATTACTAGCTTTTGCCCGCGGCTTCGCACGCGTAGATTTTGGACTTCTATGAAAAAAAAATGTTTTCAACCGACTTCAAAAAAGAAGGAGTTTACCATTTCGACCGCATGTACCGTCAACTGCTACAACTTTGCACGGAAATTCATGTTTTTTTCAAGTAACTCTTAAAGTATGTGTTATCTGTACTCTTTCTTACATTGCTAAGCTAATCTAGTTCAAAATACATTAGTATCAGGGTTCAAAGTATGCCAAATACTAATAGTTTAGCTTCTAGAAACATTTAAAGTTACAGTCAAAGTTGTAGCCAAAAGCTGCAACTTTGCCTAGTGGATTATCTGTGGTAATATATGGAGAATTTAAAAATGGAAACCCTTTTTAATTTTATAGCAGTCATATCTAAGCCAAGGTGCCAGTAGAATACACTAAATACTACGCAAGTATTTTTTTTACGACATAGGCATAGTTGTGACGTGTTCTACAGCATTTCCATACATTGTCCCAAGCGTAGCTAGGGTTGTGCCAAACAAAATAGACACCAATAATTTTACTACTTAAAAAAGTTGCATTTCTTTTATTAATTTGCTAAATTTCAGTATTGTAAGGGTTGAAATAATAAATAGTTAATAGTAGCTAAAGACTTAATTAATAAAACTATTTTTTTTTCATATTTTTTTTTTATAATATAAATATAGTGTCAACCCTAGACCAGGCAATTTTGGGACATGTACATTCTAAGAAACCTTTCCCAACATTGCCCGTCGTCATTCTGGCCTTAAAAGAGTTTATTTACATGAAAAACTTCATAAAACATCGCAAAGAGCATATTTACTTACCATATGAGTACTCCACAAGTGGCTATAACAGATATTTTCGCACTTATAATAAAAGTTTTGAACACATCGAAAAAACACTTGGTTGCTTTCTAAGCGTTAACACCGACTGAGTTTAAAAGTAGGTGTGCTGCCAGGAAAAAATATGTTGAAATGGGTTGCCAGATAAATTCTACAAATTTTTCTATTTATAGAAGAAAAGAATATGTAATAGTTTGGTAGAAAAGTGGGTTTTTGTAAAATGGGCAAAATTGTAGCAGGTTGGCAAAGTTGCAGCATTCGACGGTAGTTATTATGCATGTTACACGGAATCATGCGAACAATGAATCCTATTTTGTTTTTTTTTATCAGGAGATTCAAAAGTGGCCGAAATAAGTTTTAGTTTTGAAATATTTTTTTTAGTTTCGCCTTAAGGTGCATGCAGACCAAAATAGCATTCGCTGTTCTATCCCCCTACTCTACGAAATTCGATCGTTACACGAAACGTGATTCGTTGATTTCGTAGAGTGGGGGATAGAAGAGCGAATGCTCTTTTGGTCTGCATGCACCTTTAAATGCCGACAAACATTTAATCGAATGTTGTTTCATAGAAAACGGTTCAAGTATTTTCATTTCATCGATAAGTCATTCTGTCAAAGAATAGTTTCCGGTAAATTTATATCAGTGAATTTTGAATGGTACTTGAGTTATTTTGTTTTTAGGTTAGGTATAATGGAGGTTTTCCTTTACGTGTTCGTATTTTAGTTTGGTTTAAAATTAGTAATTTTTATTCCGCAGTTCTAAACTATCCCTGAACCTACTTGGATAGCTGTTCGCTTATGTGTGGGGTCACAGTTTTGTAACCTAACTCAAACCATTCATTTCTGCGTGGGATCGCAATGGTCGCAGTTTTAACCTAACCTAAAACTACTTTGATAGCCGTTTGCTTATGTGTTGGGGTCGCAGTTCTAACCTAACCTACTTTAATAGCCGTTAGTTTCTGTGTGGTGTTGGAGTTCAAACGTAACATAAACCTACATGTGGAGTCGCAGTTCTAACCTAACCCAAAACCTACTTTGATAGCCGTTCGTTTCTGTGTGGGGTCGCAGTTCTTACCTTTCCTAAACCTAAGTAGAATCTTATCTTATTACATTCTATCTGAAGTCTGTTTCATTGAACAGCATATTAGTATGACATAATTAAATACTTCATTGCAAATAAACTACACGAATTAAAATTAGCAACGCAGGCATCGTCATTTCCTCAGTGAATATCTAAGCGTTTCCACTGTCTAATTTTTGTAGCATCATTTTTGTCGAAGTTTCTATTCGTTACAATGTGCTACTTTGTCATTTTAAGGAGAAACGGTACCTTATAAAAATGGCAAAGTATAACATTGAGACGTTTAGAAAACTTCGGCAAAAATGATGCCACCAAAATTAGGCGGTTGAAACGCTCAGACATTCACCCTCCTACAAAACAATAATGTAATCCGCAACAGGCTTCGTCCTTTTTAAATTCTCAAAAAACCTAAAACACGTCTTTATCCTTTGTAAAGTTTCGGATAAAATAGTTTAAATAATCAAGTTTTCCCATACAAACTCTGGAGTCTCTGGACCCCCATCATTGCACATTGCACCCCTTAGGGTGTGGATTTTGACTTAATTTGTTTTTAAACCACCCCTACACCCTTAAAGAAATCTACGTGCTAAATTTGGAATCTCTAGAACCAGAAGTAAACATAAATAATTAACCTTTGTTTGTTTTTCGCAATATTTAAATAAAGGTTAATTATTTATGTTCTCGTTTAATTAACAGAATACTCCTGCGAAGTTTCGGATAAAATAGTCCAACTAATCTTGTTTCGCCATACAAACTTTGGAGCCCCATTTCAACCCTTTAGGAGGTGAAATTAGAAAAATCCTGAAATTACTTTTCTTAGATTTTTATTCTAAATTAGTTTACGCAATATGAACCATACCTACATCTTCATTGGCAAGAACACTTCCATGAAGTTTTGAATTAAATAGCCCAACGAATCTGGTTCCTCCTTACAAACTTTAACGTTCGATTTAACCCCCATAGGGAATGAATTTTCAAAAAACCTGAAACACGTGTTTACTTGTTTATTGTTAAAAACATTCATGTGAAGTTTCGAATAAAATAGCCCAACTAATCTTATTTCCCCATACAAACTTTAACCCTCCATTTAACCCCTATAGGGAATGAATTTTCAAAAAACCTGAAACACGTGTTTACTAATTTATTATTAAAAACATTCCTGTGAAGTTTCGAATAAAATAGCCCAACTAATCTTGTTTCCCCATACAAACTTTAACCCCCCATTTAACCCTTTTAAGGGATGAATTTTCAAAAATCCGTTCTTAGTGCGCCTCTAGGCATTATAAAGAAACTACATGCCAAGTTTGAACTCTCTAGGACCAGCGGTTTGGGCTGTGCGTTGATTTAAGTCAGTCAGTCAGTCAGTCAGGACATTGCCGTTTATATATATAGATTAGGTATGATTCTTTATGTTCTTTCTGTATTGCACCACCCCAACTCTTCCCGTAGTCGACTAAGACAATGAAGTGTCACTGTCCATTATTTTATTGATCGATGATGTGCACAGCGTCATCATAGTGAACACACTACTGCAATCGCCAACGACGTCAACCCGCTTATCCAGTATGGCGATTACGCGCGGGCATTACCACCGAACGCGTCTATCCATACGTATAGGTAAGGATAGGTTTATGTCCAGCTGAGGACCAAAATAGACGGTTGATATGACGGTTTTGATGTAATGCCGTGTGGTGACGGCAGTAAGAATACATTTGTCACCACCCCAACTCCTCCTGCGGGTGTCGTAAGAATCGACTAAGGGATTGGAGTGTCATTTACAATTATGATAAAAGATTGATGATGGGCAGCAGCGTCATCATAGTGGACACATTACTGCGATCGCCAATCCGCTTGCTCAGCGTGGCGATTATGGGCATTTACCTCCTAATGCGTCTATACGCATAGTTAATAGGAGAGGCCTACGTCCAGCAGTGGACTCTTATAGGCTGATGATGATGTGTGAAACAGAAATATTTTTTTGGAACAACAAATTGTTTTGTCAAATATTTTTTTATTCTATTTTTTAAATAGTGACATTATTACGTAAGTATATTTATTGATGAAAAAAAATATGTATATACCGAAGTTTACTAATGGCGGAGGTAGGATTTGAACCCACTGCTACTCCAGCTAAGTCCAAGAGCTTAGTGGGTTCAAATCCCATCTCCGTCTTTGTTAAACTTCGGTATTTTTTCTTTGGTATATGACATCTAATATTGTAAGAAACAAACGTAAGACTGTACGTCGTTTGTAGTGGGAGTGTCTAATACATGTTTAATTCGCGACACGCTAAGCGCCTTGAAAAGTCGATGAGCAATTGTTACCTTCCGCCGATAATACCCCTGCAGGCGCTAGTTGGATAAATGGAACATTTATTATTCCGTACGCCAATAGAAAAATGTAAACAAAGCTAAAAACTTCCGTTAAAACGTTAAACCTTGAGGTCACATAAATTTTGTAAATTTTTTTGATATTTATTAGTATTAACGTAAAAATAAATCTACGACCGTGTTTCACGATATATGTGAAAGACAACAAATGCAAAGAAAATTGAAAGTTACCCATATTTGCTTACATTTTTTTAGTTTTTGTTGCAGCGTTAATTCGATCGTTACACAAAACGTGATTTGTTTATTTCGTAGAGTGGCGGATAGAATAGCGAATGCTCGTTTGGTCTGAATGCACCTTTAGCGGGACCTTACGGCTAAGTGGCGCCAACTAGTGGAATACGTTTTCGAGAAAACCCTCATTCCTTAATTTTATGTCCATGAAATACTGAAGTACGATTAAATTTGTAATTTACGAGTAAGTATTAAATGCTAAATTCACTACCAGACAGGGCTTGGCCATATTAAACGTTATTTTCATACATTAGTTGATTGTGTTATAGTTGTGAAAGTCTGTTATACTTGGTTAGACTAAATACATTGACATAAATGTAATAAAGGTGACAAAGACACGCAAGCTTTACTCGAACATGTTAGTAAATAGTAATTTTCTAGCAATTAGTTAGAAAATTGTGTTTCGTGGCGTTTAGGATTAGCGAACGTGTATTGAAAATAATTTATAGAAAGTATTGAAACCAGCCATAATTTATAGATAAAATTATAATAATACTAGCGACCCGCCCCGGCTTCACACGACTACAATAGTCTATTCATATCATATCATATCATCAGCCTATCTCAGTCCACTGTTGGACGTAGGCCTCTCCTATTAAACTAAGCGTATAGGCGCATTTGGAGGTAAATGCCCATAATCGCCACACTGTGCAAGCGGATTGGCGAACGCAGTAATGTGTCTACTAGGATGACGCTGCTGCCCATCATCAATGAAATCAAAGAATTGTCAATGACACTTCAATCCCTTAGTCGACTCTTACGACACCCGCAGGAAGAGTTGGGGTGGTGACAAATGTATTCTTCGTGCCTCCCCACACGGCAGGTATTAGTCTACTAAGTCATACTAAAACCTTCCTCTTGAATTACTCTATTTATAAAAAAAAACACATCAAAATCCGTTAGGTAGTTTTAAAGATTTAAGCCTACAAGGAACAGAGAAAGTGACTTAGTTTTAAACTAGTCACTTTGTAAGCATTGTGGGATCTAGTATTTTTAAATAGACAATTAGGCAATGTTGACACAACAATTACAGTTTATATTATTGAAATTTATAACACCCGATGTTGGAACTCTTAAACAAAGTGTGAGAAAACAATAGCCTTGTTGATAATTTAGGCATTCCGTCTGCGAGCGGAGGACGCATTTTTGAGAAAAAATTCGACCAGAACGGTCGATAACTTGAAAAAATAATTAATTATTTTATTGTTTTCTATTTTTAAATGGTGTTTAATTATTTTTAAGGAATTGTGATTAGAATAAATGTGTATTTTTGAAACGTGAAACCTAAAAGATGTGCTGTGTGCTCAAAAATAATGGACCTTAGAAAGAGTAGATTGACGAAAATGTCTTGAGACTGGTTGTGGCTAAAAATCAGTGGGAAATATTACTGTGACATCAAAAACGCGACTTTTACTGACTTGAAGTTAACTATAATTAATGAAATGTATCTAATCTTTGGAAAATCGGCAGAGAAATGAGAATGCCCTAAAAATATGACAGAGTAAATGGTTAAACTAGACAACTTGAAGACCTCAGGTGTAATCAGATGCAAGTGTTAAAGAGGAAAAATCGTTTTTTCCTCTTTAGAAAAGATGCAATGACCTCAAATATTACTAACGACCTGTGCAGGGTCTGCGATGGCCGAATAGAGTGTGCTCCCACTGCGATTCTCCTCATTTCTCTGGTTCACACGTTGTACGGCCATATTGGATTGCAACCTGACTACTTTGGGAAGAACAAGTAAGTTTTTTCCCCTCACTAGCTCGTAAAGCGTTTATCCTTTAAAACGAGCGGTTCAAAACGCTTTTTATAAAGTTGTGAATAAAGTAATTTGACCTTGCTCTGATTCCTATGGCCCACAATACTTGTTCAATTTTGGAATATTTCGCTAGCCTAGGTCTCAATATTGGCACGACAGTTAAACAACAACTTTGCCCCCTTGTATAATAAATAACTATTTTACACAAGTGCTCAAAAAAGGAGTGTATTGTTTTAAGGGTTCATGTTTGTGAGTTTCCCCTAGAAATACTTATGTCTCCAACCGATTTTGATGTATGT
>JALPQI010021126.1:0-12343 GCA_025490895.1 Thaumatotibia leucotreta
TTTCAAAACTACAATTTATATAAGTACATAGATTTTTTTTTTCAAAACTACAATTTATGTACCTACATAGATTAAATCTAACTAATCTACTTAATATTTTCTTCGGTTACCGCGAGGAATACACATGAAATAAAACTATGAAAACGCACAAACTCGCGTAAGTATATTAACTAACTTTAACTTTATTCCGACGTTTCGAACACTTTACAGGGTTCGTGGTCTGCGGATGACAACTAGTTAATATACGCGAGTTATCCGTTTCCATAGTTTTATTTAAAATCTACTTAGGACTGATTTTTCAAACCCCAGTTAACGATACCTGTCAAATAAATGTTAGCTCTGTCCTTTTTTTTACGGATGATTTAAGAAAAGGATGGTGATCATTATAACTAACGGATAGGTTTATTTGAGGATTGAAAAATCATCCCTTAACCTAATATATATCTAAGATCGGACGTTGTGGCATTGTACCGAGGATGCTGGCGGCATTTCCTCGCTGTATCGCAATACTGATGCATTGTGCGAGGAACTCGCCAGCTCTTCGATCTTTAGTTACGTCAACCAGATGTTTCGCGATTTCAGCAAACAATTTGCGTGCGCTGGGGCCCCATGAGCCTAAAGTTTCTGACTTAATTACTTTCCAACGTTTAGATACAGGGTGGCTGGTAAGTAGACCGACAAACTTGAAAGGTGTATTCCTGAACACATCTTGAGGCTTTATAGCCTCAAGATGTACGACTTTATAGTCGTATGAACTTTTCTGGATTCGGCTTAGTTCAAGAGATAATGACATGTTATTCAAAAAACTATTTTCATCACAAGTCACTGAAAAATGCCTGCACGATTAAAATTCATACACTAGTAGTTTTCATCTCGACATAGGTACACACTGATTAAAGTTAAAGAAAATGAGGAAAAAGTTTCAGAAAAATGTTCAACAAAAAATTTTTTTTCAAAAACACTGATAAAAAATTTTGTCCCTACAATTTATTACTGGTCATGTACAAAAAAAAACAAAATATCAAAAACAGGAATAAAAAAAATTTTTTTTTGTTCTACAATGACATATGTCACATATTTTTTTACTTCTTTTGTCATCAAAAATGCATTGGTACAGTCTGTCGGTATACTCGTTCCCACCCTGTAGATTCTGATCGTGAATAAGATTTTGCACTACGTCCGTACGCAGATACTAACGCTAACGTGTCAACTTGTCAAGTTGACGCGTCATTGACACTTCACTGATAAATGACTAAGTAATTCCCCCAGACTGGTTCAAAGTCTCATCAATTGAATCTGGTTTGAACCCACTACCCCTGCTCTGAATGTGACGCCATATTTGTTGTTGTTCAAGAGTCGGTCGCTGGAATTATGCCCAATGAAGACAGACGTCAGATAAATAATTTAAGAGAGATTACGTTATTAGGGTCGATTACTAAAAAAAAAATACCTAGGTACCTATTAATAAATGAATGATCAGTGACACTTCAAACGATTGAAGTGTCACTGATCTTTCATTTCTTAATAGCTAGGTAACGTGTCGTAAAAGTCGACTAAAAGATCTCTTAGTCGACTTTTACGACACATTCGAGAAGAGTTTGTTTGGTGAGAAATGTATTCTTACTGCTGTCGACACGCGGTAAATTCTTTATCGTATAATTTTATAACGTTGTATAGCATTGTACCTAGGAGAAATTTCATAAGTTGCAATACTTGCATAGATAATGTTTTCGGAAATCTTAAACAATCTAATAAAGCCAAGACTGTACTAGATACATAGCTTATGAAGTTACATTTACTGCCTTGTTTACTTACACTGTTAAAAATTAGGGAATTTTACAGACGAAAAAATTACAGAATTCTGTAAAATTACAAAAATAAATTTAAAATTGATGAAAAATATGTGAAATTACAAATTTTTCTGTGAAAATGATGTAATTTTACATTTTTTCGTCTGTAAAATTCCCAAATTTTTAACAGTGTATTTACGATTTTTTATAACGTATATAACGTAATTTAAATAATTATTTATAACATATTTTTATAAGATCTCATGGAAACATTATCAATGAGAACTTACTTTTAAATTATCATGAATATACTCGGAAATTTTAATTGTTGACAATGTTCTGCAACTTGTAGATATACATTGCTAAAGTTGTCGACATAAAATAAACATAAGAAAACAACGCGCAAATTATGTTTAAGCTATCACAATGACCACAACATGAGGTATAATTTCATTACTCAAATAATAATGCTAACATATCAGTGACGTCATACATCAAATAAATAGCGAGATATAACGTACATAGTTCACGCGTTCTACGCTAATTGTTAGAAGTATTTTTTGTTATAGTTAGAAACCTCATAGATAATATTTTCGCTAGTATTTGTAGAATAAATCAAATTATTTTTTTTAAAGGCAATTTAAATTTTACAAGCAATCTAATCATGTCATAACCGTTGTATACCTATACATGCCTTTTAAGGTATATTTTGAAAATGTGAAACATAATATTCTCCATAACACTTTTTTATAAGTGTAAATATATTTTTGGCACCTAAACCGTAATCATATCTTTGACGTCGACTGTACATTGCTAGCAAAAACTGCCGTTTGCCGGAAAAAGACCCCTCCATGCCCCGCATTATTTAAATTTAGAAAATAGGTATTATTTATTTACTTTATTTTTCCTACATGAGAAATAGTTGAGAATATGCAATTACTTACTTACGTCATTTGTGTTGTTATTTATAGAATTAACTCAAAATGTGAGAATTTTTAGTAAAGGCGTAAAAATTTATAACTTGAAAGCAATATTTTTTTAAACATAACATCCACTTCAGGCTTCGCCAAGAAAACGATCATATTATCTAACAAATAAATTATTGACAAAACGACTTTTCATTTATGCTTTTATAGCCAACTGTTCTTTTTTACATAGCGAAACTTTTTTAAGTGTAAGTGCCTAGTTTACTACGTAGATAAACCCTAATAAAAAAACATGGTTGCGTTATACATATTTCGTATAAGACCACAAGCAAATTCAGTCCTTATGACAAGCGACAAATTTGCAATATTTTACTAGAAATAATCACAAATTTTGACTTTAAATCTCTTTACTTAAAATGTGACCTTAGACCTTTTAAACACGGAACAATGTAACAAAAAAGTTGCAAAATCAAATTTGCATAACACTGAAAGATAATAATGAAAATATTGTAAGTACTTACATCATAATTACAAGTATAAATCTTGACCTTACCGAGGTAGCAGACAGGTAGGTATCTAATTATACAAACAAAATAAAGGTTTTTTTTCTCCAAAACGGGGAATATTTAAATAGTGTATAATTATATTATACTACTTTTATACTGTTCCAAACAAGGAAAAAAATAGGATATGTTTTTACCAATTAGGGCATTTATACGAGAAAAAAAAAACATACTAATAGGTAACATAGCAAGTGAATAGCAACCCGGTCATTCTTCAGATTTGTGCTAGAATCCTAATTAACACGTCGCTTTTTTTCTACTTACTTTTCAATGAATATCTTTACAAACATAGTAACATATTGATCGTAGAAGCTTAAATGTCTATGCGTCACTTTATAATTATGAAAGGATAATTATTTAAAAAACAATTAAAATTTATGTGACGTGTGAATTAGAAAAAGGATGTGTTAATTAGAACTTTACACTTTTGGAGGACGCGTGAATTATGAAAACGACGCGTTAATTATAATATTTTAGATTTTGCTTGACGTGTGAATTAGAAAAAAAAAGTTACAAACTAACATTTCATTCCATATTTGAGAAAACATTATTTACGTAGGTATAAGTAGTGAGTTTTTATCGATAGATATCACTTATTCCATATATTTTATAACCAATTTCTAATTAACGCGTTCATTTTTGACGCGTGAATTAGACGCGTTATTTAGGTTTTCTTGAAAAATAAAAAATATCTTGTTATTTGTACATGCAATAAATTACAGAATCTACTATGTATTAAATAATGCGATTTTTAATGTATACTGTAATTCTCGGCGCAATAGAATTACTAGTTGAATTTTAAAATGTGGACGTGTTAATTAGAAATTTTGTGAACCAAGCCGCGTGAATTAGAGACATAGGTTCATAGTCTCCTTCCGGAACACAACTGACACGACCATCCCACACAGGACTCTGGACACGACTGTGGGCTAGACCGAAATGCGATAGTGAGGTCCGTACCTACATTCAAAGTGCTCGTATGACAATGACTAGATGTGACGCGTCAATTAGGATAGGTTTCGAGACAAAGTGTTGATCGTTGATATCTTAGTCATATAGTACTGTATTCATTTGATTTTTTTTTTACCATTAAAAGGTATATTGTTTTGTTCAAAGAACTAGCTTTCATTGGGTTTACTTCATGTATATCGCAAGGAGAAATTAATATGCTAGTGAATCGGGTAGTGGGACGCGACGTGTGAATTAGGAGAATGACCCTTTACGTATTTTTTTCTACCCTTTGTGTTTAATATACGTACATGAAAATTCATGTACAGCTGAAAACGAATACCGTCTATGCTCAAAAAATATAATATATGATAAAACTTATAGTTTGATATTTTTAAATAGCGAAGACATGTAAAAATGCACGCCTGGAGAATGACCGAACCTATAAAATTGAGAAACAACTTAATAACGGAACGGAACTCCATTTTGTATTCCAATCAAAAGTTTCCATTGCTTTTACATTTTAATCGATGGTCAAAGTATAAAGTAGGTAAAGTAGGTAGTAGGAAAAATACAACAACTTTTCGTAAACATCCCGAATATTACCTAATTTGTGACAACAACAATAAACACTATACTAAACTAAAAAAAAAATGTAAACAAACCTAAACGCTTGCTTGCATTCCATAAACTCGCACTTTTAGAACACACCTTAAACTTCGAGTTCACATTAAATTTTAGCAAAAAATATTGACATTTATTAGTATTAATGATTAATTTGAAAATAGATATATCTGCGCACGTGTTTCACGATATATATCAAAGACGTCAAATGGCTTGGAAAGTCAACCATATTTGTTTACTTTTTTTGGATTTCATTGACGATTGGTATAAGAATATTAAATATGGAAATAGTCACCTCGTAAATAAATAAATAGTCATGCCGTGTGGTGACGGCAGTGAGAATACATTTGTCACCACCCCAACTCCTCCTGCGGGTGTCGTAAGAGTCGACTAAGGGATTGAAGTGTCACTGACCATTATTTGACAAAGGATTTGTAAGGCAGGATTTGGAGAACATGAAACATTTGTAAGATCTTTGTAAACCCAAAACCATGCAATAAAAAATATTTGATTTGATTTGATTTGATTAATGATGGGTAGCAGCGTCATCGTAGTGAAAAACGATATTTTTCCTAACACTTTTTTATAAGTTCTCATGGAAATATTCTCAATGAGAACTTACTCTTAAATTCTCATGAAATTCCTCGAATATATTTATCCGAGTATATTTGGCAATGTTCTGTAACTTGTACTTTGCTAGTTGTACCCAATTATAACAATTTTGCATTCAACTATACAAATATCTACACACTTGTTCTGTCTGACCTCACCTTTAGGTCAGAGGCAGTCATGCCGCGTGTAGAACTGTAAATTCGCCATACACTTAGCCTATTTGTGTAAAATTATAAACAAAGGATTTTTGAATTCACTACAATAGGTAGACTCACTAATTATATAACTACGCATCTAGACAAGTATACTTACACGTGTAAAAATATTTACTTTAAACAAAATAAGCACCTTAATCCTTAAATTGGCAAATTAAAAAAAAATCGCATGTCAAGCCTCCTTACCATTGCATAGAGCAGAAAATTATAAAAAAAAAAAATACAAAACGTAGGTCGAAAAATATGTGAATTGTGTCGAACGTGTGGTGACGGCAATAAGAATACATTTGTCGCCACCCCAACTCCTCCTGCCGGTGTCGTAAGAGTCGACTAAGGGATTGAAGTGTCACTGACCATTATTTGATAAAAAAATGATAATGGGCATAGTGGACACATTACCTAGCGGAAAAATATAATATTCATACCTTCAGAAAACTTTACACAGCCAATTGTCCTAAGATTTAGTTTATTCAGGTTTAACTGAATATTTAGGTACTAAATTTATCTCAAACAAGTAAAGGTCGACTTTATCTCTTTTCAAGAACTGTAACATTGTTTATTCTAGAAATAATAATTAAAAACTCACATCTGGCGTCTGGCAAGGTGACGACAAATCAATTTACATGTCAAATAAGACAATTGATTGGTTTATCAGTTAATAACACGATTGAGTGTTTACGTAAAATGCATGGAGATAATAGTAACTTACCTAGAATAGGTAGTTTGTAAGTGCAATAAAAATTTAAGCAACGGGATAAAACAATAAGACTATCTTTAATGTTCCATAGGTACCTAAAGCAATTACAAAATTGTAGCAGGCAGCTTCCTCGATTATAGGATAAGAATTGCGATAGGTACATCCAGGATTATGCTATGCTGCCAGCATTTATTGCACCTTTCGGTGGAGGGATGATTTTTAGTATTTTTATCGCAGATTAGTTTTAAATTGAAAACATGCTAACGATGTGTTATTAATGGAGTGGGGTTCTCTGTGAAGACTGCATTCAAGACCTAAGTATACAGGGTGTAATCGTTAAGTGTGGCCAGGCCATAATTTCGTAAATATAACAGATATCAGAAAACTTGCAACTGATATGGAAAGTACGTTACACAACGAGTAAAATTACATTAATAACTTTTTCTAAATATATGAAATAATATTAAAAATACTAACTTAAAACGCTCCCATACATTTTGTATGACGACTTACAGCCTTAAAGAAAGTGGGTGTCGTAAGAGATAAAACTGTTAGAGATTCGTTATTTGTACGAATACATTGTAATAAAATAATAATACTACCGTTTATGAAATAACTAATCTAACATTTATTCTTAAATAAAAAAATATTCGTATTGAATTAGTCTTTGAATGAACGGTTACGTACTAAATGTAAGGAAGGGTTTGAAGTTAATATTTGAGATATTTCTGATTTTATTTCAATTGTAAAAAGTTATTAGTGTAATTTTACTCGTTGGGTAACGTACTTTCGATATTAGTTGGAAGTTTTCTGATATCTGTCATATTTACGGAATTATGGTCTGGCCACACTTAACGATTACACCCTGTAGACGATTTCAAGAGGAAACTAACCGTTTCAACAGATGGCGCTAGAGCGGACCGCAAACGTCGAAAATAATAACTTTTTGTCAAGCTCCATACATTTTAGGAAAATTTCTACTCAAATCCGGAGGCAGTAAAAGTTTAATTAAAAATAATAAATTATAAATATTAGATGTCATATACCAAAGAATACGACCATGATCACCTACCGTCCGAGGTGGGGATCGAACCCACGTACTCAGCTTTCACGGCTGATCCCTGTACCCCTCGGCCACTCAGTCTTAGCAACCACCGGTCAAATTTCTCGGATATATGCAATCCTTTACAAGGCTAGGCGCCTTTGACCATTCTCTAAGGGCAAGCAATGCAAAAAAATAACAAATAAACTAAGAGTGATAATCAAACATCAAATGGCACCGTTTTGTTACTGTGCCCTCCAGAAAATCTAATTTTAGTCACCCTAGTATTATCAAACCGCGATTAGACAGGGATTCGAACGTACTATTGACACAACAGTGTATAAGTCAATCTAGGATATATTCATGTATTCATAATTTAAGTGCAGAGACTTACAGACAATAGATTAATTAATCACTCACTACATCTATAAAAAACTCTTTTCTTGGTAAATGTTGTGTCATTTTTCGTGTCAACAGTACTTTGGAATCCTTTTCTCATTCCGGTTTGATAATAGTCAAGTGCAAACAATGATAAACTCACGAGTAAACGAAGGGTCCCACATCCTCAACATGGAGTTTCTGGTCGTACCCATCCCTCACTCGCTCCCAGTTGGTGTAGTTAAAGATGTGGACCTTCATCATCGGGTGCACCGTGGGATTCCGCCAGATCGAAAACGCCATGGAGTTGTTCCGTATCACCATGCTCTGTCAACAAGACGGTTTTTTTTATTTTTTATATAACAAGTTGGGGTAAGTTGAAACGGTTTTTTGAATGGGGTAAGACAAAATGCTATCAGCAGACGCTGTGACAGAAGTGGATCATCAGAAGTTTATGTCATTATTTTTTCTTCCTAGTCGCGATTCTAAACAAAATGAATTCCACACAGCTGAAGTTTATAACATGCGTTTTTTTTCACAGTCATCAGTTCCACACAATCTTGTTTCTACCTAGTTGCGATTCTGCACAATATTATTACCACACAGCAGATATTTTTCGCACGAGTTTTTCTTCACAGTCATCTGTTCCACACAATCGTTTTTCTACCTAGTCGCGATTCTGCACAATGTTATTACCACACAACAGACATTTTTCGCACGAGTTTTTCTTCACAGTCATTAGTTACGCACAATCTCTTTTCTACCTAGTCGCGATTCTGCACAATATTGTTGCCACACAACAAACATTTTTCGCACGTGTTTTTCTTCACAGCCATCAGTTCCACACAATCTTGTCTCTACCTAGTCGCGATTCTGCACAATATTATTACCACGCAACTAAAATTTTTCACATACGTTTCATACGATTTTGGCCTATTTTTGACCCTTCCCTCCCCCATGGTGATATTTGGTGACATTTTCGGGGTACTAGCTATAATGCTGTTCAGCAGAGAGTAACAAAAAATTACACGTGATTTGTCCGATGATCCCCGCTCCCCATGGTGATAATTAGTGATTTTTCTTCATCCCCCTTCCCCCTATACAATATGACGTGATTAATGGACAAGCCCTAGGTGGGAACCTTTCAAGGTGCGACCGCACCAATGCTCAAAAACGGAGACGGTACGGAATCGCAGTGACGCATCATGGTATGCCCTCCAGACCGATGCTCAAAAAAATACGCAGACGGTACACACAGCAGCAGAAAAAATATATAACTTACTTAAGTGAGTTATGCTGCCCTGGTACCGATTCGATTATATTATTTTCATTACCCACAACATTTCAAAGATAGGTTCCAAAAGCTGTATCTATTGCTAGCCTAAGATCATGCGCGCCTGGTACCATATCTTATATTTAGATAATGCATACGAAGCCATAATGGAAACTTTGGTTTTGATCTCTATTCACTGCTATTAGGATTCAAAATAACAATTATATCAATTTAATAATTAAATACATTACAAAAACAATATAACTTAAATAATAAAAATTAAACTAAATCTAAAATACAAACTAATTAACCGTAGAGACCTAAACCTCGTTCCGGCTACCACCCGGCCCAAACGTGCCGAGAATGCTAGCAGCATTCCCGCGTTGGATGGCCAACGATATTCGTTGGACAAGGTAGGAGCCGTAAGGGGGATCGCCACCTCTATCATATAGACGCCGCCCCAGGTCCCTTACAAGTTTTTTGGCCTCTCTGCACCACGGCCCAGACGTTTCCACGGCGACCGGAATGAAATCGTACGCTGATTCCAGGTTGGCGTACTTGCCGTGCTTATTTCTGGCAGCATTTTCTGCGGCCGCGCCTGCTGTCCTGCTGGTGTGATGAATGTGTGTTGCGGCAAACGTACACACGCAGGTTGCATCCCAGAGCAGGCAGCGGCCTTTGGACCATGGAATCAGCGTCAGACCATCCGGTCGCTTGCCATCAGTGCGACTTAGGCCTTGAGGCTCCAGTATGCAGGGCGTGTTCGCCGAGATCATGCTGCGACGTATTATTTCATTGATCGCATGATGTCTCGGGAATCGCCCTGCAGACCGGGAGCAGCTCAAGCCGTGGTGCCCGTTTTCTTCAACAGTTGCTCCACATATGCAGCGATGGGGTTCACATACCTTGGAGCCTAGTCTCAATGCGACCCCTACCCTCAAGGTGTCGTTATCAAGTAGGGTTCCTAAGTGTGGTGAGGGTAGGGCGTGCAACCAGGCTCCCGACTCCGGTTGTTTTACAGCTTTAAGACGGGCGGAACCTTTTAATTGCACTGAGCCGTTAAGTAAATGGCAGTATGCATGTTCACACAAGCTGTCGTCCCAGGCTCGCTGCAGAGCTGGATTTGCTGGTGGCGATAATCCAGAAGATCGAGCGCACCATTCATCCAAAGCTTCCTGCACAAATGAAAGACGGATATTGCCTCCATTAAAACAAAGAATTTTAGTGACAAGATCCGCCGATGCATGTGACGAGGCGAGGAAAGCTACGATACCGATATCGTGCATTTTACGAATTCCCAGACCTCCGTAGCGGATGGGAAGCGTCGCCTGGCGCCACTGCGCTTCATTAATTTGGACGTTAAGGATGTTTTCCAAACCATCTTTGAGCTTAGTGTCATAGTCCAATACATCCTTCTTGAACATCCAAGTAGGTGCGGTCCGTAGGGTATAGGTTATGCGCGGCAATGTGAAACAACTGCGAAGTAAGGTGAGAGACACGTGCGCTGATAGATGTTTTAAATGCTCAAACGAGGAAACCAGAGCTGCTGTTTTTGCTTGTAGTATCGCGCTCACCCCTTCAGGGAAAATAGGTGCTCCGAGGAGGCATAGCGAAGATTTATCGAGTACTCTAATTCCTGGTAGTAAGGATTCAAAATCATCATCATCATCATCATCATCAGCCTATGATAGTCCACTGCTGGACGTAGGCCTCTCCTATTAACTATGCGTATAGACGCATTAGGAGGTAAATGCCCATAGTCGTCACGCTGGGCAAGCGGATTGGCGATCGCAGTAATGTGTCCACTATGATGACGCTGCTGCCCATCAACAATCTTTTATTAAATAATGGTAAGTGACACTTCAATCCCTTAGTCGACTCTTACGACATCCGCAGGAGGAGTTGGGGTGGTGACAAATGTATTCTTACTGCCGTCACCACAAGGATTCAAAATGTATATGGGTTAATACTGTGCAGATGTAGAATCGCGACTAAGTAGAGACAATATTGTCTGGAAATGATGAATGTGAAAAATGTATGTTGCGTGGTATTAATACTGTGCAGAATCGCGACTAGGTAGAGACAAGATTGTGTGGAACTGATGACTGTGAAGAAAAACACGTACGAAAAATTTATATTGTGTGGCAACAATATTGTGCAGAATCGCGACTAGGTAGAAAAAAGTTTGTGTGTAACTAATGACTGTGAAGAAAAACTCGTGCGAAAAATGTCTGTTGTGTGGTAATAATATTGTGCAGAATCGCGACTAGGTAGAAAAACGATTGTGTGGAACTGATGACTGTGAAGAAAAACTCGTGCGAAAAATATCTGCTGTGTGGTAATAATATTGTGCAGAATCGCAACTAGGTAGAAACAAGATTGTGTGGAACTGATGACTGTGAAGAAAAACGCATGTTATGAACTTCAGCTGTGTGGAATTAATTTTGTTTAGAATCACGACTAGGAAGAAAAAATAATGTCATAAACGTCGAATAATCCACAGAAGTATGACTTTTGGTCTTTCTTTTTCGGAAAACCGTTACTTACCCCAACTTACCTTATTTGGAGAACCAACGAATTGTTATACAGGACGTGAGTCTAATACGGGCGAAGCTCTTTTACAGGGATTAGTTTGGGATATAATAAGTACATAGGTACGTTGGCCATGACCTTATTGGAGTTTTCTTTATTTTATTTTTTTATATGACGAAGGTAGACAACTCAGCTCTCAGCCCACCTGATGGAAAGCAGGAACTGAGGCCCATGGACAGTATAGTGATCAGAAAATCACCTATGCGCTGCCTTCCCGAGGACTTAGATGGATTGACTCTATCTAGTTATGCCAGTAGGTAATTACACCGGCTATCTTACCCCCAAACCGAAACACAGCAGTGCAAGCACTGCTATTTAGCGGCAGGTTATCGGGTAGGACGGTGGTAGCTATCCGGGCGGACCCTGCACGAGGTCCTACCACCAGCAAAATCTCTCTTTTTCTTTCTTTATTATCTTGTTTTCTTTATTTATTTATGTACTGTTTGTACGTTGTACTTACAGATAATATAGCATTGTTGAAGGTATTCGTGAAACAGAAGGAGACAGTTCCGATGAGACTCAACACGAAAGTGAAGGACAGGCTGACTAGCACTGAAACAAAAGAAAAACTAATGTTATTATTCTTATTTATCAGCAGGCTGAGGCTGAATCGTCAATCGTAAACGAAAGGCAGCTTACTGTCTATGACGCACTAATATGAAAAAGTGACAGATAGGGAAAAC